>JAJIYU010017906.1:0-11441 GCA_030144865.1 Tinospora cordifolia | reverse complement strand
TTTTGAAGCCACTATAGAAGAACTCATCGAATTGAGAGTCAATAAGAAGTGAGTTAGAGAGGAAGAAAAGCAAAATGGAGGTGAGAATGAGGGGTTTTGCCATGAGAATGAGTGACGGGTGATACTTAAGTGGAGAACTTTTTCAGAATTTTAAGGGTTACGATATATGGGTTTCAAATTTGAGAGAAGGATCCTGTAGAGTCATTATTGGAACAGAAGAAGTACGCTGGAACAAGAAGAGGAAGAAGAAGAATAAATAATTAGGAAATGTAATCGGGTTAAGTAGAAGTGGGTTGAAACCAATGCCTATCAACCACTATAATTTTGGGGCCCAGCCCAATGGAACTAAAATAGATAGTTTGAGAGTGTAGGAAGGGAGAGGAGAAAGTTGCTTGAGTTGGTCGGATTAACTATTTTTTTCTTTTTAATCTAAAATAGATAGTTTGAGAGTGTAGGAAGGGAGAGAGAGGGCGAAAGGAGGAGTTGCAGAAACTAGAAAGAATGAGGGAGAGGAGAAAGAAAGAGGTGAAGAGAAGAAGACAACAACAGATATGAGGGGGCACTTGCAGCGAAGGAGAAGAAAAGGAGAAAGAGAGAAGAAGATAAGTAGAGAATAATACGAGAAATGAGGGGCACTTGCAGAGAAGGAGATGAAAATGAGAAAGGAAGGGGGAGTAGTTGCTAGAGAAAAAGATCAAGAGAGAGTTTAGAATGGAAGAAGAGGAAGAGAGGAAAAGAAATTAAAAAAAGAGTAGAGGATCCGTGCCTAAGAGAGAGAGAGAGAAACTGGAGAAGAGGAGAAAAAGAAAAAAAAGCAAAACGACAAGAGGCAAGGGAAGAAGGATAGAAAAAATGAAGAAGGGGAGAGATATAGTAAAAGGACGGAGTTACAATTGAGAGGAGAAGGAATAAGAGAGACATAGAAAAGGTAAGACGACGGAAAAGCGAGAAGGCGAGATTAAGGGGTTTGGTGAGTTAAAAAAATAAAGGTGTATATTGAAAATTAAGGAAAAAAAAAATTGTTTTGAGCTATATCGGTGGGGCTATTATATTGGATTGATTCCTTGTTTTATAGTCAAATGGAGTAACTCACACTTATCTAAGCTCCACTTATTTTAAAGTCGCTGTACTTTTTATTTTTATATTTATTTATTTATTTTGATCAAAGGAAGTAAACAGTTGTTTTCTTAATTGTATTTTAAAAACGTTTAATTTAAACAAAATAAATTTAATCTCTTGTATTAAATTTAAAATCATTCCACCAATAATTTCAATGCATTGTTTTATTTGAAAAAACATTAAAATTATATTTTGTAGTCAACACTCAATACTAATCTTGTTTGGTGTACAAGATGAGATAGAATTATTTTGACGAAATAAGATAAGATAAGATAAGATGAGATAAAAATATTTTTAAAAATATATTTTAAAAAAAATTAAAAGTCAAAAAAATTTTTTTGATAGGATAATTCAATCTTACCAACACAAAATAATAAATTTTTATTTTATCTTATATAACATAAAAAATAAGATAGAGTAAAAAATTATTTTTACGATAAAAAATTATTTTATTCTATTTCGATCCCTTTATCAAACGTGACCTTTCAAGTAAGTACAGCAATAGAGGGAGGGATGATAGAGACTAGAGACGCATCTGTTACCGTCAAAAGAATGAGACAAAGTCAATTGACTGAAGTCACTGATGGCTCCTATGTCGGTCGTTGGCTGGTGGGCCTGGCGAAGACGGAACTGATTCACACGTGTCTCGACAAGAAAGACGGAAGGGAAATGACTCCGTCATGTGTGATACGCAAGCATTAATAGTTTGTCACACCTGTAAAACGCTCGTTTTTTTTTTTTTTTCTGATGCAATACAGTCCGTAGAGAACCAGCCACAAAAATCTTTAATCCAACGGTTAGAAACCACAACGGGGTAGATGAAAATGGAATCTTCGATCATGTGGGACCCAAGTAATTATATTACATAAGAAAGGAAGATCAATAGATTGTGCCCGCTCTTAATTAAAGTTCAATGAATTCTTTTTGTCAAACCATGTATTGCATCATGAGCTTATTGAAATACTACAACTAATGCTTGATGGGCTTCAAATAAATTAATTCTAAACTAAAAATATATTTTCACATCTAATAAATTTATAATTATATATTTATAACCTTTTTTTATAATTCTATTTTTACAATTAGTAGATAAATGTAATGCATGTTGTATATCTGTGTAACAAATAATTTAATAATTATAATATGTATGAATTTTATCTGAAATAAAATTACAACTTTTACAATTACACTTGCATTATCTAAAAATACATCAAGTATGAGTTCTTTTAAACTAAAAAATAAAAATAAAAATTAATGAGTTTAAAAATATAATAATAGTACTGATGTGAAAATAGTAAATGGTGAATATATAATTTTGTTTTTTTTGTTTATTTGATCTAATATATCGCCGTTATGCCATATATAGTTTGATTGGTGAAGAATCAACACTAGCTTTATTTTAAGACATCTCCTTATTTGATTTTAGTTCTTTAGAATTATTTCTTTGAAACATCACAATACTCATATTAGCAACGAATTTAGAAGAAGAAAAATCATAGCAAGGCTTAAAAGATTCTCATACGAAGACAAGATGGATACTCGTTAATACTTAACCTTGTCAAGACATTCAAGTAATTTTACCTTTTCTAACCCTCCCACATGACTCTAAAGATAAATAGAGTGGTCTGTCAAAAAATAAAAATAAAAAATAAAAAGAAATCCCAATGTTTATATGAATACTTTTCTCTTTTTAGAGAATACAACTGTTAATTCTATTTTTTCAATTTTAAGGGCCCGTTTGGTACACAGGATGAGATAGGATTATTTTAGTGGAATAGGATAGGATGAGATAGGATAAAATATAAAAATTTAAAAAAAATATTTTTTTAAAAAAAATAAAAGTAAAAAAAATTTTTTTTTTGGGTGGGATAACTCAATCCCACCCAAAATGGTGGGTCTGAGTTATCCCACCAACATGGGATTAAAAAGTGGGTCCGGACAAAAAATTGTCCTATCCTATGTAGTTCCAAATACCGAATTAGGACAATTTTTTGTCCTATCCTATTCCAATCCCATAAAACAAACAGGGCCTAATGGTAAAGTTGCAAGGGTGAGGCCATAATACAAAAATCACTCTTATATATTACAATTGCAAAATATAGTGGTTGGTTCGTATGAATCAAGTAATTTGATGGATTCTTCAATCGCCATGCTAATTTTCAACTTGCTAACTCTTTCATGTCTTATTATAGAGACAAATGTCATTGTTCTAATTTGAATGCTATATTAGTGAATTTCCTCCAACTAAAACTACTACGATGGGACGATTAATGTATTTAATTTTCTTCTCAACTTTTCTCTCACAATCCACAAATTCATTTCTTGTAATCAGATTTTTTGAAGAGAATAAACGGGATGAAGCTGATGGAATTTCACCATCTCCATGCCCAACACCTGAAAAGGAAGGAGAAAAACCTACTCAAAAGAAGAAGATAGGTAAGAATGCACAAAATCATCAAACCCAATCTCACTCTCCCCACCTTCCATTTCCCCTGGGGAACTCACTGCTGTCGGAACAACCATCTTTCCCTCCACGTAACTTACTACTTGCCTCATTCTCAGCTGCATTGTTGTTGTGCCGTTGAACACATCAATACCAATTTCAAAACCATTACTATCTCCCCTTCCTCAAACTTCCTTTGCAACTCGAATCCATAGCCTCCAATATCCACCCTTCTCTCTATCTCTCCCGGACCCAATTTACCAAAATCAAGTCCTCAGAAGAGGCCTTATTCTCTATATAGGCCATCTCCCACAAGCGACTTCAAGCAACAATGCATCAACGACAAACTTGTCAATGCTTGTCGCTGCCTTCTGGTGCCAAATACCCAAGAGTCCAACTACTCTAGTTGTGCTTGGATTCGACCCATGCTCGTATAATCTAGCGAGCCCAAAATCACCTAATCGACTGTTCAAGTCGCTATCCAACAACACATTACTTACTTAAATGTCCCTATGAACCACAACTTTTCCCATTGCTCATGTAAGTATAACAAACCTAAGCTACTCCTTTCAAGATCCTAAACCTATGGTCTCAATTCAAATCCATTTTAGGTTCATCAATAATTCAATGATCCAAGCTCCCATTTAGGATGAAATTGTATACCAAAAGAAGATGGGAAAATCACATTTTTATACGAGAAAATAGAAATAATTACATAAATATTACTATTTTTATTTTTATATATATACCAAAAACTTAATATAAAAAATACCAGAATTCATTTTTTAACATAATTTTTATGAAAATTAAAATTAGGTATACAACACTTATATTATTAGCATAACATTAATATATTATTAGTATAAATAAAATGTATACTCTTCTACAATAAATATTATAATGTCTATATATTATTGGTATATAATGAAAAAAAAATTAAATATACTGAATATATATATATATATATATATATATATATGTATATATATAACTTTGATATGCTATTGGTATAACACTAGTATAACATTTAACATATAACATTATAATAAACTAGAATAACACTGGTATAACTCTTGTAAACAACAAAAATTTTGTGGCTGGCACAAGCACCACTACCCCACAGACACCAAAAATTGCTGGTGGTGGCACAGACACCATCACCAACGTCACCTGTCGGAAAATGGCTGGGGTTTTTGATGGCAGTTTGGGTTCAGGCAATGTCCGGTAACAACTAAACTTTCTTGAACGATTCTCACTCGTTGAAATCTCGGAGAGCATGTACAAATTCTCTTATGAGTCCCCGAAAACTCTGAAATAGCAAAAACACATCTCAGGTTTACTAAAACTTTCGCTAAAGATTACAAATCATCGTCTTTGATCATGACGGAAAGTCAACTCGGCTTCAGTTGAAACACTTCTCATCTCCTCTGTTGATGAGAAGAAGGTCGAATCAGAGCGATTAAAGCTCTCTTAAACCATTCCCCTTCAACGGTACCAATCCTGACTAGCGAATTTGTCATCGCCAATCTTTGTGCATTTAATCGATTCATCTGATATGAAAAACTTTGATTACCACAATTTTTATGAAGACAACATCGAAATGACCCAGTATGCGTCGTCAAAGAGCACATACAAGTTCTCTTCTAAGTCACCAGAGCACTAGACAACGTATTGCTCTGCTTCTTCACCAACTGATGCCTAGAAGAAACTACAATCGACCTACTTGGAGATTTCGATCAATCAATCAAGAAGGGGGAGGCTCAGGATTTAGGTATTAAGTTGGATAAGTCATAGGAGGAGTGAAAATGTATCGGTTTCCGTCAATTTCAGGCGACGGAAGCGACAACGGCTACGTTTGCAACAACGGAGGATGGTTGTTATGATTCTAGCTTCTACTCCTCTCCCTACTACTACCATTTCCACCTCTGCTGCTTCCAATATTTCCCATTTGTTCGATTCTCAAAGGTTTCTTTTAATCAAAACCCTTATACAACGCTTCCAACTTCTCCTCTTTTTCAAACGAAACCGAAATCTTAATAAGCAATCAGTCAGTACAAAACCTACAAGATTAACTAGAATTTCGAAGCAAATTTCCCTGGTTCCATCACCCCCTCTATCTAGAGTGGGATGATACAGGATTTCGATTGATTCTTAAATTAAATTGAATGAGAAACAAAGAAAAAGAGATGTTATTAAAAGAGAGCTTGATTATTATCTAGTTCGAATCCACCTTCTCTGGTTTTGCTTCCACTAGGAACAGTGAGGGTTGGGAAGACCAATCTGATCGATCATTCTGTTCTATCTGATCGAATAGACGAAGAAGAAGAAGAACATCTTTGATCTGATCGGATATGTTCTATTTGCTTTGAACCTTCGATTCAATGTGATTTGATCTGTTCTATCTGCTTTAACCCTCTGGCTAAGAACAAGAACATTTTTTATCCGATCTGTTCGATCGCATTTGCAGAAGCTTCAGACAAAAATAAATTTCAGCAATCGAAGAAGAAGAAGAAGAAGTCAATCAGAAACAGGAAGAAGATGTTCTTCTTCTTCGTCGAACGGTTAGAACAGCAAGTGCTGAAATCTGATATTTGTGATATTATTTAATAATATACGGTATTAGTATAATAAAGTAAAAAAAGTAGTATATTTTATGTTATTAAGTTTAAAAATCTAACATTTTTTGTAATTTCCTCAAAAAAGATCCCCTATCCCATGACACCAGCCTCAAAGGCCCTATTTTGATTCATGCGATATCCTCTTCACTACAACCTAGGCTTTGGAACTCGATAACATTCCTTTGTAAACCTGCCCATATCCGCCGATCCCAAGTGGCTCTTTGTTTCTAAATCTTTTTGTTGCAGTCTTCCATTCCTTATACAGGAGAATCAATCAGGGCCAATATTGTTGGAAATTTTTATTCTAGTCAATCAAACAATTATTCTAGAATTATTCAAACAATTAATTTAGTAATCAAATGAATAATTTGATGTGATTTTACCAATCAATGCTAGCTACCACAAGTAGAAAAACTAATTATATTGAAAAGATTTCAAAATATAAGAAGATCAATTCCTTTGACATTCACTTCTTATCAAACACTCTTTCACTCATAATCTTTAATATCTAACTAGGTATTCATGCATTTTTTTTTTCTATACTTCAGTTTTATTTACCTAACCATTATTTATAAAAAACATTAAGTTAACTTTTAATATGGCCCAAATATTAAAATTAAAATTTTAATACAATCAAATCTCTAAAATTAGAATCCTACTAAAAATTTAGTCAAAACCTATTCTAGTTGAATTTAGATTACACAATTTTTATTCTCGAGCCAAAAATCTAAAAATATTTAGCTCTCAATATCAAGTCAGGCATGGCCGAGTCAGCGTCTTGTGTCGTTGGTTAAACGAAGAATTCCACTTTTCTGAATCTCTGTAACTCCATTCAGGCTTATGTTGGCGCCCACATCTTTGAAGCCACTATAGAAGATCTCATCAAATTGGGAGTGAATGAGAAGTGGGTTGGAGAGGAAGAGAAGCAAAATGGAGTTGAAAATGAGGGGTTTGCCATGAGAATGAATGATGGGTGATACTTTAAGTGGTAGACTTTTTCAGGGTTTCGAGGCTCATGATATATGGGCTTCAAAGTTGAGGGGAGGCTCATGTAGATAAATTATTAAAACAAAAGAAGTACGTTGGAAGAAGAAGAAGAGGAAATGCACTCGGGTCATGTCAAGTGAAAGTGGATTTTTGGTCACTGGAAATAAGGTAGGGTTAGGGTGGTTGGGTTGGTTGTATTAACTATATATTTCCTTTTATTTTAGTCTAAAATAGATACTTGAAGAGAGCAAGAGAAAGAGAGAGGGAAGAGTTGTAGACACTGGAAAGGATGAGAAGAGGAGAAAGAGATAAGGTGAAGACAAGAAGAGATGAAGAGAAATGAGGGGACACTTATGGTGAAGGAGAAGATAAGGAGAAAGAAAGGGAAAGAAATTGCAAGAGGAAAGATGGACGTAAAAGAGAGTAATAGAAAGGTAAGAAGAAGAAGAAAAAAAAAGGTCAAAAAATAGAAATAAATATGGTCTCTGTATTCCATTCCATTAACAGAGAAAAAGTAACGAAAAGTGGGCAGATGAAAAAGTGAGTGAAGACGAGATTCCTGGGATAGGTGAGTACAAAAAGGAGGTACATTGAAAAAGAAAAAAAAAATAAAAAAATATGGTATGAGTTTTAGGGATAGGGCTATCAAGTTGGATCGTGTTAGACTTGACTAGTTTAATTAACACACATGCCTGACCTGACTCGATTTGGTTGAGTTTCCAAAAACTTCACCCAACCATTTTGGCTCTCATGCCAAACCCAACCCGTCATAACCCAAATTTATTGAGTTTAGTAAGTTTGGTCGGATTAGTCTGCACTTATACCCTCTTAAAATATAATCAATGGTTGATTAGAGTTTGTAGCAATTATCTATTTGATTTGTTTTTCTTTTTTCTTTTTGGTTTGAGAGTCAAAGCGACCCATTCTTATTTCCGGTCTACTTTTGAAGTTACTACACTTTTTATTTTTAAATTATTTATTTTATTGTCAAAGGAAGTCAAGAATTATTTTTTAATTATATTTTAAAAATATTTAGTTTAAAGTAAATGATTTATTTTTAAAATTTTTTTAATAGTTATATCATTCAAGAGTTTGATATTCTGTCCCATTATCAATTCATTCAACTCTTATGTATTAAAGTATTTTTTTTAATGATTCACAATTTATTAGACTTTATTGTATAGGATCACAATCACATCAATCTATTATTTAAACTATTTATAATACATAATTTATAAAACAGATATTTTTTTATAATACATATTATTTATATTTAAATAAAAATAATATAGTTATATAAATTTGAAATAGAAATTATATTTTTATTTTAAAAAAATTATTTAAAAATATCAAAAAAATTTTAAAAATATTATTTATTTAAAATTTATCTATGTATTAAAATTAAAACTTATTTAATTCTTTCTTAAAATAAATAAGTTTTAATTTTAATACATAGATAAATTTTAAATAAATAATATTTTTAAAATATTTTTGATATTTTTAAATAAATTTTTTAAAATAAAAATATTATTTTTTATTTCAAATTTATATAACTATATTATTTTTATTTAAATATAAATAATATGTATTATAAAAAAAATATCTGTTTTATAAATTATGTATTATAAATAGTTTAAATAATGGATTGATATGATTGTGATCCTATACAATAAAGTCTAATAAATTGTGAATCATTAAAAAAAAATACTTTAATACATAAGAGTTGAATAACTTGATAATGTGTCATAATATCAAACTCTAGAATGATATAACTATTAAAAAAAATTAAAAATAAATCATTTACTTTAAACTAAATATTTTTAAAATATAATTAAAAAATAATTCTTGGCTTCCTTTGACAATAAAATAAATAATTTAAAAATAAAAAGTATAGTAACTTCAAAAGTAGACCGGAAATAAGAATGGGTCGCTTTGACTCTCAAACCAAAAAGAAAAAAGAAAAAAAATCAAATAGATAATTGCTACAAACTCTAATCAACCATTGATTATATTTTAAGAGGGTATAAGTGCAGACTAATCCGACTAAACTTACTAAACTCAATCAATTTGGGTTATGGTAGGTTGGGTTTGGCATGAGAGCCAGAATGGTTGGGTGAAGTTTTTGGAAACTCAACCAAATCGAGTCAGGTCAGGCATTAAACTAGTCAAGTCTAACACGATCCAACTTGATAGCCCTATCCCCAAAACTCATACCATATTTTTTATTTTTTTTTCTTTTTCAATGTACCTCCTTTTTGTACTCACCTGCCCCATGAATCTCGCCTTCACTCACTTTTTCATCTTTTCACTTTTCTTTACTTTTTCTCTGTTAATGGAATGGAATACAGAGAGCATATTTTTTCTATTTTTTTGACCTTTTTTTCTTCTTCTTCTTCCCTTTCTATTACTCTCTTTTACGTCCATCTTTCCTCTTGCAATTTCTTTCCCTTTCCTTCTCCTTATCTTCACCTTATCTCTTTCTCCTCTTCTCATCCTTTCCAGTGTCTACAACTCCTCCCTCTCTCTTTCTTTTGCTCTCTTCAAGTATCTATTTTAGACTAAAATAAAAGGAAATATATAGTTAATACAACCAACCCACCACCCTAACCCTACCTTATTTCCAGTGACCAAAAATCCACTTTCACTTGACATGACCCGAGTGCATTTCTTCTTCTTCTTCTTCCAACGTACTTCTTTTGTTTTAATAATTTATCTACATGAGCCTCCCCTCAACTTTGAAGCCCATATATCATAAGCCTCGAAACCGTGAAAAAGTCTACCACTTAAAGTATCACCCATCATTCATTCTCATGGCAAAACCCCTCATTTTCAACTCCATTTTGCTTCTCTTCCTCTCCAACCCACTTCTCATTCACTCCCAATTTGATGAGATCTTCTATAGTGGCTTCAAAAATGTGCGCGCCAACGTAAGCCTGAATGGAGTTACAGAGATTCAGAAAAGTGGAATTCTTCGTTTAACCAACGACACAAGACGCTGACTCGGCCATGCCTGACTTGATATTGAGAGCTAAATATTTTTAGATTTTTGGCTCGAGAATAAAAATTGTGTAATCTAAATTCAACTAGAATAGGTTTTGACTAAATTTTTAGTAGGATTCTAATTTTAGAGATTTGATTGTATTAAAATTTTAATTTTAATATTTGGGCCATATTAAAAGTTAACTTAATGTTTTTTATAAATAATGGTTAGGTAAATAAAACTGAAGTATAGAAAAAAAAAATGCATGAATACCTAGTTAGATATTAAAGATTATGAGTGAAAGAGTGTTTGATAAGAAGTGAATGTCAAAGGAATTGATCTTCTTATATTTTGAAATCTTTTCAATATAATTAGTTTTTCTACTTGTGGTAGCTAGCATTGATTGGTAAAATCACATCAAATTATTCATTTGATTACTAAATTAATTGTTTGAATAATTCTAGCCCTATTAAATTGATTGACTAGAATAAAAATTTCCAACAATATTGGCCCTGATTGATTCTCCTGTATAAGGAATTGAAGACTGCAACGAAAAGATTTAGAAACAAAGAGCCACTTGGGATCTGCGGATATGGGCAGGTTTACAAAGGAATGTTATCGAGTTCCAAAGCCTAGGTTGTAGTGAAGAGGATATCGCATGAATCAAAATAGGGCCTTTGAGGCTGGTGTCGTGGGATAGGGGATCTTCTTTGAGGAAATTACAAAACATGTTAGATTTTTAAATTTAATAACATAAAATATACTACTTTTTTTACTTTATTATACTAATACCGTATATTATTAAATAATATCACAAATACCAGATTTCAGCACTTGCTGTTCTAACCGTTCGACGAAGAAGAAGAACATCTTCTTCCTGTTTCTGATTGACTTCTTCTTCTTCTTCGATTGCTGAAATTTGTTTTTGTCTGAAGCTTCTTCAAATGCGATCGAACAGATCGAATAAAAAATGTTCTTGTTCTTAGCCAGAGGGTTAAAGCAGATAGAACAGATCAAATCACATTGAATCGGAGGTTCAGAGCAAATAGAACATATCAGATCAGATCGAAGATGTTCTTCTTCTTCTTCGTCTATTCGATCAGATAGAACAGAATGATCGATCAGATTGATCTTCCCAACCCTCACTGTTCCTAGTGGAAGCAAAACCAGAGAAGGTGGATTTGAACTAGATAATAATCAAGCTCTCTTTTAATAACATCTCTTTTTCTTTGTTTCTCATTCAATTTAATTTAAGAATCAATCGAAATCCTGTATCATCCCACTCTAGATAGAG
>JAJIYU010017905.1:0-11459 GCA_030144865.1 Tinospora cordifolia | reverse complement strand
AAGTGGTAGCTAAGGTGGGGACGATATTGATATGTAGTGGGTCAGGGGTGTTACAAATGGTATTAGCGCCACTCTGTGTGTACCGGAGGTGTAAACCTCGAGGACGAGATTGCTTCCAAGGGGGGTGAATTGTAATATCTTACATTGGTCCGACTCCAGGAGGATTCCTAGGCTAAATGTGCATTCAAGGATGTCTTATTGTGTCGAACACTTTTGGGAGACTCAGGTTCGAGTCTTGGCAAAAACAAAATCTTACACCCAATCAGTGGTAGCTAAGGTGGCGACAATATCGATATGTAGTAGGTTCGAGATGTTACAAAAATTAAATAAATAATTTGAGAAGATTAAATTTTGAAAAAATCCACGAAATTGTAGAGTAAAAGTCATACAATTTGATGTACGAAGGGTTGGCAAACTGAATCGAAAAACAAAATAATTGTAGCACCCAAGATTTTTTTTAGTATTAGAAGAAATTATTTGAATAAAATAATTTGAAGAAAATTGTGAGATTTTAGTAAAAATATCATGTAATTCAAATAACACTATAAAAATTTGTATAAAATTTAATAAATGAAGATAAATTGACTCTTTACAATTATGTAAAAATTCTGGTGATATTTTTAATGTGTAACCAAAAGGACAAATGAATATATATATATATATATATATATATAGAAAAAAATATAGAAAAAAAAAAATATATATATATATATATAGAGAGAGAGAGAGAGAGAGAGAAAGTTGATATTATATATATTAGAAAATTAGAAATTTATCTTAATTTCACAAGTATTATATATAATAAAGAAATAGAAGTATTTATTGTGTGTAATAAATATATATATATATATTATTTATATTTATATTTATATTTATATGTATGTATAAATATAAGTGTATGTATTTTAAGTTATGTATGAATAGAAATATAAATACCGATTGCTTTCTGGTCCTTGTCTTTTTGTCCCTCATTTTCGACCTTGAAGTTTCACCTAATTACACATATATGCCATCCCCAAATTGCGCACAACCTCACCCCTAAATCTTGGACAGCCAACTCATGTTAATCTTTCGGAATTTACACCCATGCCATTATCTCTTCTATTACAACTACACACCCAAAATTCCAAATGCATTATAAGGTAAAAAAATGTGGATATGAAACTTATGACAAATAGTAAACTATGATATATATATATATATGCCCACGAAATGAAACTTATAGCAAATAGGAAACGTTGATATATACATCTATATATACAGATATGGGTTGCAAGTTATTAGTACATGAGTATTAATAAATACTTATTTATTAATAAATTCAATATTGATATGGGTTGCAAGTTATAGAAAGCTTATACTTGTATATATATTTATGGGCAAGCTTATAGTATATATGGATTTTAAGAGAATTAGTAAGTTTATACATTAAATAATCAGTGGGTTTAGTTAATACATTAAAATCAGTAAGTCCCATTTAAATTTAAAATATTACATAAACAAAGGAGAAATAATCTCAAAGTATTGCGTAGCAAGATGAGAAATGAAAATATAGAAAATAGAAGTGAAGAATTTATTAATCAAATTATTTAATAAATTTTAATATACAAAGATTAGAAAGTAAATTGTGCGCATAAATATGTAAGGTGAATTACCTCAATATATATATATACTCAAAGAATATAAAGAAGGTTAAAATAGCAGTTGCATTCGTATATTGGCATATTTTGACCAACCATGCGTGAATAATTGTGCTATGAGTTTCCAAATCGTGCACAAAGAAGAGAATTGGAAAGAAGACAAAAAAAAACCCTAATCTACATTATAGTGCGGCTGCATAGGGAGGAAAATAGAAAGATTCCTGTTCTAATCATCCCAAACCTGTCAATCCTTGCCCACTAAAACTCTATATAAGGACCTCTTATGACATCATTCTTTCTTGTCCCAAAGCAAGAACATACTAGTTCTTCTTGATTTTCTCTAGCCCTCTTCTTGGTAATCCCCTCAGTTCTAAAGTGTTCTTGAGTGTTTGAAAGTCTTAGAGTAATGGAGTTCTACCGGATTTCAGAGGCTTACAACTATTTTGCAAACTAAGATGGAAGTAACTTCTCAAACCTCTATTTTACTTGTTTAGTTAAATATTATGTTCATGCATGTTTAATTTCATTTTAGTATGCATATTTAGGTTTGAAGAACATGATTTAAATTTCAAATTTGCATATATGTCATGTTAGTTGATCATAAAACCATGTCATGCTTAGGTTATGCATGTTTAGGTTTAAAGCATGATGCATACAATGTGTTTGCTTTCATATTTTGAATGTTTATGTGTTAAACATGCTGAATTTAATTATTTTATTTATGATTTATGATCATGAGATTTAATGAAAGATGTTGAGATTAAAAGCCATATACTATTAACCGCGAACATGAGGGTCACTCTGGGTGTTCTTTACATGTGATTAGTTTACATGGGTGATGTCCCAAAATACTTGAAATATAGATTAGGCCCTAAGTCTAATAAAACATGGCATAAGAAATGCCTTTTCACTCAAGGGAGGTATTATGATAAAGAACATCAAGGGCTTTGAAACCCATTCAGTCAAATTTACAACTGTAAATGAAATATTGTTTGAAACACCTAATGATTTATAAGTGCTTGAATTTGAATGTATTGTTAATCTAAATTAGTAATTTGGTTGTTTGAAAAAGATCTACTAGGCTACATGCTCACCCCATCCTTTTATTTTTCAAAAAATTGACTTGTATGAAGACCATGAATATTAGTTAAGCTTTTTTTTTCTTAAATTTAAAAAGTTTTTAATTTCTATGTAAGGACATATTGTCCAAGTTTTGAATATTTCGCTGTAATAATTTCATTTTAAGATTGAGTTATGCACTCTAATAAAGTTTATGATTTTATTTTATCTCTTGTATTATTGCCTTATTTGTTTTGATTCCTAAATTTGAGTTAAGTACTCTTGAATTACATTAAGGCATAAGATAATTGAAATAGAATGTCAAGTTGTATACTTATAAAGTAACACTGGCCCGACCTACCTTGTAGTTAAGTCCAATTGAAAGTCTTGAGGGTTGGGGTGTTACAATAATACATAGGAATTTTCCACTGACTACCATGGTGGTGGATCGAATACCCAGAAAACTGAAATTGAAAACTCTTAATCATTCCTAGTCAGTCACAAACCTGCCTGCCACTCTAAGTCAACGCTTAGCAGCCAACCCCTTCTTGCACTAATCAACTCTAAAGGAACTAAATACTCCATCACCTTCCTTTTGCAAAAATCTCTATATCCTCCATTGAAAAATGTAAACAAAGACTAGAGTTTTGTTCGATTACCGCGATAATGCGCACAAAACTGCATGAAAATAAGTTGTAAAGTTTCTAAAACCACTCTAAGGAACCTCTAACGTAATGGCAACTTCTAAAGTTTTTAAAAACCACTGTACTCCCGAGACATCACTCAGTCTCTACCTAGACCTAGGGTCTTATTACTTCACTTGGCAAATATATCCTTCAGTAGGATTTCCAAGTTTGACTTCATAAACTTCTATGTGATACCACCGTCTCGAATCACACCTGCGACTGTGAACTCAAGCGTTTTGGCATCACCATAGTCTTTTCCTAGACTTCTAGCCACCTAGCTGACACCTAACCATTTTTTTCTGCAATTAATTCTCGTGAAAAACCAAATCTTATCCACTTCTTTAAATCCTTTGTCAAAGAAATCGATTCAAACGAGAAATTCATTTTTCGGTGAAAATAAAAATTCAGTAAAAATCTCTAATTAAGTGAAAATCAGATCCGGTTAACTCAATTCTAGCCCAGTGTATCACATTACTAGGCTCTAATACCATATTTGTAACACCCCAATTTTTAGCCGGACCTCCTATCACGTGTTATCTCATGTGTGGATCATCGTCCGTTGAAAATCGAGATGCTACTTAAATTCTTCTTCTATCAAAATCTTGTCCTTTAAATTCAAGCCCATAAAACTATTCTCAAAGAAATGTATCTGTAACATAATTCCATAAGAAATAACAGTTCAAATTAACTTTCATGTGTTCGCTAGATTTTCAGAGTTAAATGAAAACAAACTTAAGTTGAAAATCATAAATCATAAATTTCAAATTATGCAGCAGAATCACTTCAAAAATTTCCTTTTAAGACAGTAAATGTTAAATATACAAAACCATTCGAAAGTATGAGTCATTGAAATCCAAAATCAAAATAACTACACATAAACCCGTTTAGTAAAATAAATAGAACACCATCTCTATAGTCTCCTATTCTGAACGACCTCCCTAAGAGGTGTTAAATCTAAGTGTAAGTCTTCTAACGTAGACTGTTGTGTGATACGCCCGAATATTCCTGAAAAATAAAATGGGAGTGAGCTCCAAATCCTAGTAGATCATTCTTACATATCACATGCATTATACAGACCCAACCAAAATATTACAAACACTTTCACATATTAGGCATTTCAAACAATCATTTGGTTTTGGTTGTAACCTAAGACCGAAAGAGGGTTGAGATGCTTTTCGGTATTCCCTGTGATCCAATCCAATCATAATCGTAGAGGCTTCAGGTACCATCTAAAATCAGTCATGTCTCAGCATCACAGTCTAAGAGAGAGTACTTATCGCGACTTGTACTGTCTTCCAAAGACTTTGAGCTGTTGCAAGCAATTCTGATTGAGAATACCTACGATCCGCCTTATGGCTAGACAATCTCAAGCGGTGGCATATAGGAGATACCACCTCGATCTGCTTTAGGCTTGACAATCGCACGGGTACGTGGATTCTTAATAAACCTTCGTCTTATTTTAGTTTTACAATCAAATTCAATCACATCAAACATCACACATATTATGGAAAATAAATCAAATAATGCAAGACATTTAAAGTAGTAAAATGGATGATTAAATAATGAAATCTGAATGCATAATTTCCTATACATGCATGTAATGATTAAATAATTATTTATCACACATCATTTAAGCATACACACAATTTAAATCAATTTTCTAAAAATTTTAACAACCTAGAATTTATTTAAACAAATGCCTTGAATTTTAAATCCATATAATACATATAAGTAAGGAAATTACCCCCACCTGGATTTTCGAATTTTCTTCTTTTTTTGTTCGTCGCCAATGCTCGTTCTCAGGAATGTCGATCTGAAATTTGAAAATGTATTATAATTATTTATAAGTTTCTAATTTTTTCATTTTAATTTAATTACAATAATTTTCTTAACTAAAGTTTCGCAATAATTTCATCACTTTTTAATTTAGTAATTTTTTTAACTAATCAGAATTATTTTAGTAATCAGCTTCATACATTAAAATTTATTAAATAAGTGTTCTTAATTTTTTTGTTTCTATAATTTAAATAAATTATTCATATTTTTAAATAAAATAATTACGAACAAAATAATACTTCTATTTGTCAAAACTTTAGTCTTTACCGTATTAGAAAATTTTATTCTTTTTCTTATAAGAGATTTAAGTTTTCAAAGGTTTATTGGTATTATTGTTGTCATTCTTATTTTTATGTATTTAACTAACTAAATAATTTAATCTTTACACTTCTAAATTTCTCTTAGCGTCCCTTTCTTCTATTAGAAGTGTTCTTAATTAATTTAAAATTTTATTAAGACTTTCTTAATCTTAGGTTTTCTAAAAATTTATCAATTAAATTCTTAACTCTAATTTTCTATATCACTAACTTTTCTTTTTAGATTTCCTATTAGTAAAATTTAAATTAAATTTATTTTAGCGTTTTGGATCGAATAGATTTTATTCTAGATTACAAAAATTAAATAAATATATAAGTAAACAAACAAGTAATTAAAAATCAATTTCCTAAATAAATAAATAAGTAAATAAGTCTTAGAATTTAGAGTCGCACCTTTCGATTCTACTGAAAATTCACGTTCACGACTCACTTAATTTCGACAACGCTTCACTTGCTCAACCAATTAAAACTTCGCCAATACGCTCAGACCCAACGTTAAAGTAAAATGTTGAGCGGCGTTACTTTGTTCCAGTAAATATGAAGCCAAGAGTTTACTTATCAAGAATACACACTAGAATTTGGTTCTTCTTTGTTTCAATGGTTGGCCGAACTGAGAATTGGAGTTAGCAAACTGACGATGCTCCTTCAAAATTCTTATTGAATGATCCACCACTCACCCAAGACCAAATCATGCTCTAAATTCCTTCTGTTAAACCCAACCACCAGCCTCTCCTCTGTTTTCATCAGTCAACTGAACCCACAATTTCAGCTGCCCACTACCGATAACGTTCCTTCCAATTTTCTGTTGAACGGTTACAATTTAACCAAGACCAGATTTTTGCTCCAACTCAATCGTGCTCCCACTCAACCACAAATCAACAAAAACAATCAAGCTCCTTCTTCCCTGTTTTCCGACAGTCGGCCGAACCAAAAAAAATGGGGAGTTCCAGTTGTTTCTTCAATTCTTTGCTGAACACCAACCAAACTTTTTGAGACTGAACTTCAATTGTTGCTCCTTCTCTTCCGTTGAGAGCACCACCAAAATACAATCAAACGCTTCACCAACTCCTTAGTTTTCACGGTCTAAACCCAGAAATTTGAAACACCTCAGCCATGCGTCCTCTATCCTCTGTTTTGTAGTTTCCAACTCAGATTTCTGAAGCCAAGAATCAAAAGTTTCAGTTCGTTTCCCACACTTTCCAGCTCGCCCAACCAAGATATTCACATTTGCAATGTTTTTCTTCCTTCTTTCTTCAGTCTTCGTTTTCTCCTTCAATCTTCTCTTCTGTATCGTCTTCAATGGCTGGCTCACTCATTTAAATCACTAAAATCATCCAGAAAGTCCGGTTTTCACCACCCAACTCAATCTCCTGTATTTTCCCGATCCATCTTTTCATTGGTTGAATTTGAGTAACCAGAAATTTATGGGTTTCCAATTCCCTTTTTCCCAGTTGTTCATGCTCTGTTCGGCCGAAATCCACAAGTTTTGGATTTCGGTATTTCTTCTTTCTTTTTTTTTTTTTTTTTAATTTTTTAGTTTTTTTATCCGACTATGTCCAAGGATTTGATTTAATTTACCAATAGTTTTAATTTGTTAACCACTTTATTTGTTAAACTTTATTTTAAGCTCACATAAGTTAATATTAATAATAGTACCATCACATAATCCCTTTAACTCTTCCATTATGAGTATGAATATTATTTATTATTTATTTTTTTTCAAGCATCAATTTATTCTAAGTTTTCACTCTCTACTTTCACCAATTAAGAATTTATTTCATTCATTTTCCTATGTTAATTTAAACTAATGTTGGCTAAAAATTTATTTTTCTCTTGTTATTTACATATCTATATTTATATTTTTGTTTTTAGTTAAAAATATTTATTTTATTTTATTTTATTATTTTTATTTTATTTTATTTTATTTTATATGTAACACTATTATTTATTTTATTTTTGTCTTGTTCTTTTTGTTCTTTGTATTTTGTAATCTTTTCTTTCTACAAAATAATGTCTTATTTCATATTAACTTGTGATGTGACGAGCTCACAAAATTTTGGGGTGTTACAGTACATATTTTACTTGACTTGATATGTCATGAATATATATGATTATGCATGCATAAAATTTATGAATTATGACACATGATCAATATGATGACATGAATTATGCTATATAACATGCTTAAGAATGTTGTTGAATGATTGTTACCATGCTCACATGTTGTATGCTCGATTTAATTTGACTATTGTGTGATTTATCACTAAAAAGAGATTAACAAAGATTATAACCATATACTGGCAATGACACAAGGTTGTTGTGTATGTTCCAACCCTAGACCTAGCTTGCCAGCATTTGATTTTCTTAATTTAGAATTGGGTATCCAAATTAATCCCACTTTGCAGATATAGGGGTTTGAGTTTCTAAGAGCGATCTCTCCCCCACGATTTGGAACACAGGGGGGAATCATTTCGGTCTTAACGTCAACTATAAACAAGAAACTATTTGAATTACCTAATATACATAATTGTTTGACATGCATGGTTTGTTTGATTGAAATAATGACTTAAATATTTGAAAAAGATCCACTAGGCTCTCTAGCTCACCGTCATTTTTTATCATTTAAGGAATCTAAAGAATGAGGTCGCGTGATGGTTCAAACTCAAACTCCAATTTTTTCAAATGTTCATAAAGTGTTTAAGTTAGGCATGTTGGCCTTAAGTCCTTTTGTCAATGTTTAAAGTTATTTTTGTTGTAATAAACATGAAGATTTTGTACCTCTTATTGAATATTGATTTTCAAATGAAAGATGTTGAATTATTTTTTATTTCACATGTGTTTTATGAAATTTGTGTATAAGTTAGTGCCGCTCAAGAAGCCTTAGCAAGTTGAGACTTGGAAAAAGAAAAAAAAGGGGGGATTAACGTGACATCGCTCGCCTCCTTGGATGGCCTAAGACAATCTTGATAACGACTTGAAGTGCACGTGACGTGAACGTGCCGAATTGTTTGGGTGGGGGAGGCAAGGTGTTACAAAGGTGGTATCAGAGCTCAGTTAATAGGAATACGGTGCAAGACTTAGATCAAGTCGGCTCATGGAAAGTGTTAGGAGCTTAAGATGTAGCTCACCAGGTAACACCTTTAATTTAAGTTCAACTTAGAATGCCCTATCTCCTGTTTTGAATTTGAAATTGTTTTGAATTACAAAGCTTTTTTTAAAAGTTATATATTTTTCAGCTCCCAAGTTGTCTCTTCTACTCCATGATGTTTCCAAAGAACTTTGACTAAGGGAATGTCCTTCATTATCAGGTTTTGCACCTTATGATCAAGGATTGTAATTGTCTTTTCTCCATAAGTAGAATCATCTTGGATGTTCACCTCCTCCCAATCGATTAAGTAAGAGGGATCAGGTTCATACTTTCTCAGCATTGACACATGGAACACATTGTGTACTGAGGTCATTCGATTCGGTAGGTCTAACTTGTAGGCACATTCTCTGATTCTTCTGAGTATCTCAAATGGACCGATGAATCTGGGTGATAGCTTCCCTTTATATTCGAACCTCTTGATCCCTTTCTGAGGGCTTATCCTCAAGAATCCTCTATCACTGGCTTGAAATTCTATGGGTCTCCTCCTTTTGTCCGCATAACTCTTTTGTCTACTATGTGCCGTGGTCAATCTTTTTTGTATTTGTTTGACTTGGTTATTAATCTCTTTTACCAAGTCTGGCCTAGTAAGCACGTGATTTTCAAGTTCAGCCCAAAAGGTTGTTGATCTGCAAGGCCTCTCATAGAGGGCTTCATATGCAGCCATCTTTATACTTGCCTGATAATTGTTATTATTGGCAAACTCTACCAAGTCTGGGTACTTACTTCAGTTGCCCTTGAAATCAAGGATGCAAGACCTCAAAATGTTTTCTAGGGTCTCAATAACTCTCTCATACTAACCATCAGTTTGAGGGTGGAAAGCAGTACTCATGGTGAGTCTAGTACCCAGCTTTTTCTAAAGATTCTGTTGAAACTGTGGGGTGAATCGAGAATCTCTGTTGGATACTATCATCTTAGGCATACCATGAAGTTTTACTATCTCCTTCACATAGAGTTCTCCCAACTTATTGACTTGATCTATGGATCTGATTGGCAAGAAATGAGCCACACTTTAGTGAGACGATCCACAATCACCCATATAATATCTTCTCCTTTCCGGTTCTATGATAATCTACTAACAAAGTCCATGGCAATGTCATCCCACTTCCATTTAGGGACAAGGAGTGGTTGTAACATTCTTAGGGTTTTTGGTGTTCTGCTTTCACCTGCTGACGGGTTAAGCAATTGGAGACATATTTAAATACATTTGTTTTCATTCCTCACTACTAGTAGGTCTTTCGGAGGTTTTGATACATCTCGTCACTGCGAGGATGCATCGTATACTTAGTTAGATGGGTTTCATCAAGTATGGATTGCTTACTTTGTCCATTTTAAGGAACACAAATTCTATCTCCAAGTCTTAGGGTATTATTAGCATCTAACCTAAAGTTAGTATGCTTACTCTATTCAACTCCTTTTACCAAGTTTATGAGCCACTTGTCTTGCCTTTGTTCATACCTGATTTAATGCAGTAGATAAAGTTGGTAAGGCATGTTGTAGAGGTAGGCCTGGTTCTCATTTAAGTTTACTCCCAAATTGAACTCTTCAATTAGTTGGTACATCTGACCCTTCTCCTCATCCCACTTGTTAAACTTCCTACTCAAGGCATCAGCCACTACGTTGGCTTTCCTCGAATGATAGTGTGGTTGGAACTCATAATCCTTAACAAACTCCATCCATCTTTGTTGCTTGAGGTTCAACTCTTTCTAGGTGTAGATGTACTTCAAACTCTTATGTACTTCAAACTTCTTGCCATAAAGATAATGTCTCCAAATCTTTAGGGCAAAGACAATGGTAGCCAGCTTTAAGTCATGGGTCAGGTAGTTTTGTTCATGGATCTTTAGTTGTCTTGGGACATATGCGACAACCTTTCTATCTTGCATCAAGATTACTCCCAATCCATTTCATGAAGCATCCGTATATAAGACATATGTAACACCGTGGATAGGAGTGACTAAGATGGGGGTCTTAGTCAATCTACCCTTTAGTTCTTGGAATGATCGTTCACACTTTTCAACTCAATTGAACTTGACTCCCTTTCTGGTCAGTCTAATCATGGGTTCGACCAACTTGGAAAAATCTTGGATTAATCTTCGATAGTACTCAACCAGGGTTAAGAAACTCCTAATCTCCATAACTGTTTTTGATTGTTTCTAGTCCATAACAGCTTCCACCTTCTCCAGGTCTATAGAGATATCTTCTACTGATACTACATGGCCAAGGAACTTGACCGTCTTCATCCAGAACTCACACTTGCTAAACTTGGCATACAACTAGTTTCTTCTAAGAGTTTCTAACACAATCTTCAAGTGTTCCAAGTGTTCAGCTTCTGATCTAGAGTAGATCAAGATGTCATCTACGAATACCACCACAAACTGGTCAAGGATTTGTCTAAACAGTCAGTTTATCAAATCCATGAATGTTGTTGGGGCATTAGTCAAGCCAAAGGGCATCAATGTAAACTCAAAGTGTCCATAATGAATCTGGAAGGTCACCTTGTATATATTCAACTCTTGGATTCTCAATTGGTGATATCCTGACCTAAGATCAATCTTTGAGAAATGAGTAGTTCCTCTCAATTGATCGAATAGGTCATCGATCCTTGGTAGGGGATACTTGCTATTCATAGTTGCCTTGTTCAATTTTCGGTAGTCAACACATAGTCTCATGGACTCATCTTTCTTTTTTACAAACAGCACAGGAGCTCCCCATGCTGATTCACTTGGCTTGATTTCTCTCGGAGCTCTTCTAGTTGAGTTTTTAACTCGATCAGTTC
>JAJIYU010017904.1:0-11454 GCA_030144865.1 Tinospora cordifolia | reverse complement strand
ATCAAAGTCATGAACAATAACGATGAACAACCAGTAGAAATCATACACCATATGCTCAAGATTCAACTAAGACAATGCAAAAATCAAGCTTCGGACAAAATTTGAACTCAGAAAATTTCCAGCATCATCACCTCTGTTGTGCAACCACGAACCAGGATTTCACTCAAGATTTTAGATTTTTTTTTTTGTTACGTCGAATGAACACCCAACACAGAATTTCAACCCCCAATTTTAGATCTTTCTTGTTCAATTCCAACTTCAATCCTCTGTTGAATGCACCCAAAACCCAAAAATTAAAATGCCAATTTTTTTTTTCTTCTCAGATCTTGTTTCCTCCGTCTTTAATAGCCCAAAAACCAGAAAAATGTAGAAATTGCATCTTCAAAGCATTGTTGAACGCCCAAATCCAAAACCCAAACTAGATTTTTCAAATCACAAGGTTTAAATCAGGTTTTCATCTGTTTCAATACTTCATGAACCGAATTTGAAATTAAACCTCCAAAATCCTCTTCTTCGATTCCGCGGACACCCCAAACCAGAAAATCCAACTCCAATTCATTTCTTTACTTTCCTTCCTCTATTTTCTGGTTTCAAACCCAAAATCTTGAATACAAATCTCAAATTTTCGGCTTCGTTTCATTTTCTTTTTCAAGCCCTAAAACACCAAAACTCACTACTTCCACAAGGTCTTTCAAATATGAAATTTCCAGAATTTTAAAGCTTCGTCCACTCCTTCATTTCAGCTACAAAACCCAGAAAATATCATCTCAAAATCTGGTTTCTTCCTCTATTTCAATCCATGACCAGCAACAGCAAAATCCCCCCAAATCAGATTGCATCTTCTTCATTCAATCATCATGCCACCATGAAGAAAAATCCAGATCATCGGAATTTCTAGAATTTTTCTTCCTTTCTTCTAGCTTCCGGATGCCTCTTTACTCAATCGTGATATTTCCAATTTTTAGAAATTTCTTTTTTTTTTCTCTCTAAATCACTTGATTTGTTTAAAACCTTATTCTAAGTTTATATATGTGAATAATATCATTCCTTATTTATTTTACTTCTTCTATTATATATATAAATATTTTTCAAGCATCAATTTATTTTAAATTCTTAATTACTACTTTTACTCATCAATAAAATTTTTCAATACTAAATTTCATCATCATTTCATTTTTCCAAACTAATTCAAGCTAATATTGGTGCTAAATTCATTTTATCTTGTTATATTCATATTTATATTTTTGATTAATTTATAATTAAAACTTTTGATCTTTTGACATTAATTCATATTTTCAAAAATTATTTATTATTATTATTAATGTACACATTCTACAAAATTCAGAATTGTTATAGGTCCAAACTAAAATACAAGTTCTCAAAATTCTCTCTTTTTTTTCTACAAACCTTGTATTATTATTATTATTATTATTATTACTATATATTTTCTAAAACAATATAGATTCTAAAAACTTGCATTCGTTTATTTATTATTATCATTTTGTTATTTTATTCTAAATTATCATTTTCCTACAAATAATATTTTTTTCATGCTTGCTCGCGGCGTGTACGCGCTCGCAAAATTCCAGGGTGTTATAGACTAGACCTAGAAAGGTGACGTTAATAGCAGACCAATTGGTGGGACCGGCTTATTATTGATGGAAAACGATTGAGAATGACTTAAAATAGGAACAAGCAGTAAAGGTCAAGCATAAGAGGGCACAGTCAGAGCAAATTGTTGGAGGCCCAAAAAGAAGCAACGTAGGCAATGGAGTCAACAACCTCAAGGCGTCCATACTAGGGATTATTAGATAATTAATAGCCAATAGTCTCGACAAACTAGGCCAAGACAGATGAACAGTGGAAAAAAGGATCAGGCTAAGAAACTAGGATTGTGTTATGTTGGTAATCAGATGGGACATTTAGCTCGAGATTGTCCTAATAGGGTGTTAGTATTAGATTTTCAATAGTCATAAGATGAGGATCACTCCCCAGCTGTATGAAAGTTGTACACAGATGAACCACACTCCTAGAGAGGAAGACATATGTTCACGACCATAGAGTATGCACTTATCGCTCAAATTAAGTACCATAGGATCATTATAATAGAAATGAGATACTTTTGTAAAGGATTGTGTTAGTTGCCGATCGATAAATTAGAACAAGGGAATAGTGGGTGTAA
The DNA here is from genome assembly GCA_030144865.1 of Tinospora cordifolia. Taxonomy (NCBI): domain Eukaryota; kingdom Viridiplantae; phylum Streptophyta; class Magnoliopsida; order Ranunculales; family Menispermaceae; genus Tinospora; species Tinospora cordifolia. Next base: position 9,272 of record JAJIYU010017904.1, on the reverse strand, counting down.
TCATACCAACACTAATGCATCGGATCCCATCAGAACTCTGCAGTTAAACGTGCTTGGACGAGAGTAGTACTAGGATAGGTGACCTATTGGGAAGTTCTCGCGTGAACTTAATATTAGAGTAGCGCAGTGGAAGTGTGGTGTACATTGTCATGTAGTGGTGCTATGATTGCATAAGCGATGCCAGATTTATAACCTAACATTTTTCTGATAGGATATCTTATATTTGTGGGATCAAATTTATGAGAGACAAACTATCAACCATTCGCTCGTAAGGTACAAAGCATTAGGATAAAGACGTTCCGTTGTTATGGTCTTGTAGAAGTATCATAACCTGCTGGATATGTTATTCCAATAACTTCATTCAAATTTTGAGGACGAAATTTTCTTTAAGGGGGTAAGATGTAACACCCCAGGATTTCGCGAGCTCGTCACATCACGAGTTAATATAAAATTAGACATTATTTTATAGAAATATGAGATTATAGAATACAAAGAATAAAACAAAAATAAAATAAGTAATAGTGTTACAAAAAATATATAAAATAAAATAAAATAAAATAATATTTATACACATGATAGAAGAGTTAAAGCGATTAACCAATTAAAACTATAAGTAAATTAAATCAAATTTTGGACATGATTAACAATTAATTATATCTTAAAGTTTTAAATAAATATTGACTTACACTAAAGTTTAAACAAATAAAATGACTAATAAACTAAAAAAAAAAAACTAAACCAAATTTCTTGATCTCGGTCGAACGAGAGCAACAACCAGAAAAATCTGGCTGTTCGACCGGTGAGAGAAAAAAACTTGGAATTTTCTGGGCTATTGAATGTGGGCGGTGATTTTAGATTTCTCTGGACAATTGAAAGGCTATAAAAATGATTGAAGAAGAAGAACCAAAATCTGATTTTGGTTTATGCTGCATCGTGCAACAGAGGGGAGAAGGAGTATGAGCTGTTTCGATTTCTTCTCCTCTAGTTCATGATTAAGCTGGAAACTCTCTAACTTTTGGTTCGGCCGACTGTTGGAAAACAGGGAAGAAGAAGAAGAAGACACTTGCAGCAAGCCGAAGACGAAGAAGAAGAGATTTATGCTGCTTCTGCAAAATAAAGAACGAAGAAGTAGTTGCTGTTGCTGTTGCTACGAGCTGTTGTTGCAGAACCATGAACGAAAACCAGAAATCTCTGGTTGTTATGCGGTTGGCCGAGAGTCACAACCAGAGGAAGTAGGGAAAAGAGGAAACCAGAATTCTCTGGTTTTGCTACAATCGGATGAACCAAAGAAGAAGTGGTGCGTTCAAAAAGAAGGGAACTTTATTGCCGCTGCCGGACGAAGAATAGAGGAACTCACGGTTAGCTACTTGTTTGGTCCGTGAAGAAGAAGAAAACCAGCTGTGTGTGTGGGTGTGTGTGCTGCTGCTGCCTTATTTGATGCTACTCGGGATGAAGAGAAACAAATTTGGAGTTGGATCTGATTTTGAGTTTTTTGGTTCACAAATTGAACGAACAAGAAGAAGCACAGCTGGGTTTTGTTTTAGTTCTGATTTGATTTCTAATTTTGGGTGCATTTAAAGTAGAGAAAGGAGAAGAACGAAGAACAAAGCAATTTTGATTGCTCTGTTCTAAACCGAGATGAAGAAAGTGAAGAGGAGAAGGAAGAAGATGGGGGTCGTGCAGATGCTGTTGCTGTTGGCGTGTTGCAGCCGGACGAACAGAAAACCAAGTTTGTGGGTGATTATCAAATTTGGATCATGCGTTGAATAAACAAGAAGAGCTAGAATTTCAGTTGGTGTGGCTTTGACTTAGTTTTGAAGAGGACGGTCAAACGTGAAGAAGAGGAAGAACACATGTAGCTGTTGATGTAATTTGGGGCATCAAAACAGAGAACAATCTGAATTTTGGGATTCAAATTTCTAGTTTGATTTTGATTTTCGTTGCTGGAAATTCATTTTGTGTGGTTGATTTTGATTTCCATCACTGGTGTGCCATGAATCAGATGTGAAATGTGACTAAGTTGCCGCTAGTGTGCCACGAGGAGGCTGGTTTGAAGTTGTTCGTTTTCTGCACAAAGAAGAAGGAAACATAAAAGGAGACAACAATATAATAATGATTGTAGCAGCAACCGAACGTGCTGAATAGTATTGTTGTGTGTGTGATGAAGAAACTGTTGTGCAGCGTGAGCAACGAAGAAGATCGAACCAGTGGATGTTATTGCGTTCTGGTTCCATGACGAAGACTATGAAGAACAATATCCAATTTCAAATGTGAATCAGAAAGGTATAATATTTTACTTTTTGACTTTAAAGTCTACAAAATTTAAAATTATCTTTCTTTGATTTTGGATGAGAAAATTGAAAATTTAAACTCTTCATAGTGGAACTTAGAGAATTAAAACCTCATTCAACATTTTATTAGAAATACTATTTTGATGTTTGAAGATTAGTAGATGCCTAGAATATAACTATCAAAGCTTCTAAAATTCGAAGTTCCGAATATTAGAAAATAAATTGTAATTAAAAACAAGATTCAAAGGAAAAATAATAAAAATGTCTTATTGCAATAGAAATTAACTAAATCAATTATGAAAATTAGTTTTGAATATTTCTTTAATAAATTGAATTAAATAAATTTAGTATTAGATTAGTTATTAATTATTGAACATGAGGATAAGTTGATTTAATAAAATTAAATTAATTAATCCTTTAAATTAGGATTGAAAAAATGGTTCTCCAACATATTAATAGTTTTATTTAATATTAGAAGTTTAAAAATTCAATAATTTAAATTAGTTAAAAACATGAAAAAATAAGCTTTTAGAAGTTTAAAATCTTTTATAAGAAAATAATAAAATTTTAGGCCCTGAAACTAAAATTGTAACATCAAGAAGTCTTATTTTGTTTGTAATTAAATTAATTATGATATCAATAAATCATTCAAATTTCAAAGATTAAGTTATTAGAAATCTGAATCTACGAAAAAAGCTTGTAAGTAAATTATTAAAATTTTAATTTCAAATTAAAAAAATTTAAAAGACCTAGAAGTTATTTTAATTACAATGTATAAAGTTCTAGAATTTAGGAATAATCCCAAAGTTAGTTGAAACTAATATCTAGATTCCATAATTAGTTTGGAAATCTTTAGGCTTAAAAATAATTTGAATAAGATTAAATGTGAAGTAGGAAATTAGTGAATCTCATTAATTGTTGAATTAAAAATTATAAATTTTGAGTATCGAGCATCTCGAAGGAAAGCAAGGTTGCCTTGAAGATCGGCGAAATCTGGTGGACGTGATTCCCTTGCTCATACGTATTATATGGATTTAAAATTCAAAGCATTTGATTGAATAGTTCTAGGTTATTAGAATTTTATTAAAAAATTGATTGAAATTATTTGGTATGCTTGAATGATGTGTAATGAATGATGGATTATTTTAAATTATGCACAATCATTTGATGACATGCTTGAATAGAAAATCTTGCACTTATATTTATTTATTTATGACATGCATGAATAGGAAAATATGCATTTAGATTCTATTGTTTACTTAGGTGCTTTATTGTCTTAATTTGCATGCATAGTTTGATTTATTGTCTATTGGATTATGAAATGCTTGATGTAATTGAATTTGTGTGTGAAACTAAAATAAGACAAAGGATTATTAAGAATCCATGTACCGGTGTGATCGACGAGCCTGAAGCGGATTGAAGTGGTATTTCCTAGGGACCACCTCTTGAGATCGCCGAGCTCCAAGGTAGATTGTAAGTATTCCTAACTTTGAACGGCCTGCGACAGGTAGAAGTCTTTGGGAGATGGTACGAGTTGCAGTAAGTACACTCTCTTAGGCTGTGATCTTATGACTTGTGACACAATTGATTTTAGATGGTACTCAAGACTTTCTATTATTAGACGAAATCATGGGGAATACCGAAAAGCATTTCAACCCTCTTCCAGTCTTAGACTGCAACTAAAACAAATGAATGTTTGAAATGCTTAATGTTTGAAAGTCTTTGTAATGTTTTGGATTGGGTCTGTATAATGCATGTGATGTGTAGGAACGATCCACTGGGCTTTCGAGCTCACTCCCACTTTATCTTTTACATACATTCGGACGTAGAGTATGGTAACTTACATCTGAAGACTTGCATTTTAATTAGACACCTCATGGGGATGTCGTCGGGGACAGGAGGTTGTAGATGCTCTATTTTACTTTATGTTGTAGCAGCTCTGCATGTATAATTTTAACTGAATTTATTTTCATTGTATTATATGTAATTATCTTGGTTTTGGATTTCCAATTATCAAATCAGTATAAGATGTTTTTGATGTTTTCATGCGCTGTTGCTTTTACTCTGATGATTTTCCATTAATTTTTATTGAGAAATCCAATGAATGTATTGAGAAATTATTTTGATCTTTTGTTTTGTATAAAACATTTATCCAGACATTGACCTAAGAAGAAATTGTTATGAACTTAATTTTGAAGAAAATGAATTTTGACTGAAGAGGAATATAGTAGCATCCCGATTTTCAATGGGCGACGATCTACATGTGAGGTAAAGCATGAACAGAGGTCCGTCTGAAAATTGAGGTTTTACAGCAGAGGAAAGAGAAAAGAAATTTGCAGCGGCTGGCCGTGATGAATCAAAATAGAGGAGCAGATTTGGTTGTATGTGTTGAAACCAAGAAGAAGCTGTCGTGTTTAAACGAAGAAGTAGAGGTCATGATGTGTGAGTTCTTGCTGATAGTTTGGAGTTCCATTTGGGCATGAAACCGTGACAAATTTGCTAGTATGCTGCACAAATGATGGGAGATGTGGGTTTTGATGTTGCTGGTTCGCAGTTGTAAAATAGAGGAAATTTTAGATTTGAGATTTCTGGGTTTGATTGTGGTTTCCATTGTGGGTGTTGGTCGTGATTTTGGTTGGGTTGGATTGAAGTGAAGAGTGAAGAAGATGAAAAATGTAAGGTGTGTGTTGATCGTGAAATATAAATAAAAAACTAGAATTTTTTGGTTTTGTTGATTACTGACGGACAACAAGGAAAAATGGAGAAATTTCTAGATGGATGTTGCCAGACAATGAATGAAGAACGATGAAGGCTAAAAGCAATTTCTATTTTTGGAATGACGAACAACAGTTGTTGTTGTGAGTTTGGGGTTTTGGCGTTGAACGATCAAGCATGAAAGAAATGGAGAACGGGCTAAGTTTGAAATTTTTTGCTTTGTGTTTCTTGCTCATCGTTGGTCCGTGAGTGAGAAGAAAAAAAACAACAACAAAAAAAACAAATAGAATGTAGCCTCTGTGTGTGTTGTGTGAAGGAGAAAGTGTGCTGCGTTTTATACATGTGATGAAAAAAAAACCTGCACCTGCTATTGTAATATGTGCGTGAAAGAAATCTTCAACAAAAGAAGGTTCGTCATTGACGTCGTTCACGTGAAGAAGATGACACGAGGTAAAATTTGGACTTTTAAATTTTTGTTAGTATGAAATTTACTTTTAGTTAATTATAAATGCAAATAGAAAAAAAAATTCTTATTCAAATAGAAATTAAATAAGTCAACTATGAATATTAGTTTAGAATATTTATTTAATAATTTAAATTAAATAAATTTAAATTTAGACTATTTATTAAATATTGAATATGAGAATTAATCAATTTACTAAAATTAAATTAGTGAATCTTTTAAAATAGAATTGAAAGGGAAAATAAGTTTTCAACACATTAATAATTTTATTTAATGTTAGACGTTTAAAATATAATAATCCAATTAGTTGGAAAAAAAAGAATAAAAACAACAATAATAATAAACCTTTAAAAGTTTAAAATCTTTCATAAGAAAAAAAATTAAAAAAACAACTTAGGCCTTGAAACTAAATATGTAACATTTAGAAGTCTTATTTTGTTCGTAACTAAATTAATTATGATATTAATAAATTATTTAAATTTGTAAAGATTCAGTTATTAGAAATCTAATTTTATGAAAAAGCTTGAAAGTAAATTATTAAAGTTTTAAATTCAAATTAAGAAAATTTAGAAGACTTGGGAGTTATTTCAATTAGAATGTATAAAATTATAGAATTTAGGAATATTAGTTGAAATTAATATCTAGACTCTATAATTAGTTTAGAAATTTTAAGTTTAAAAATATTTTGAATAAGATCTAATATGAATTAGGAACTTAGGAAATTTTATTGATTGTTAAATTTCAGATTTGACAATTTTATAGTATCGGATTACTCGAAGGAAAGCAAGGAGCCTTAAAGATCAGCGAAATTAGGTGGGCATGATTTCCTTGCTCATACATATTATGTAGATTAAAAATTCAAAACATATGTTTGAATAGTTATAGGTTATTCAAATTTTATTATGAAATTGCTTGGTGTGCTTGGATGATAGTGTGACGAATTATTTCAATTTATGCATAATTATTTCATGACATGCTTGAATAGAAAATCATGCATTTAGACTTATTTATTTATGGCACGTATTTAGATTTCATAGTTTTCTCATGCACTTTATCATCTTAACCTGCATGCATAATTTGATTTATTATCTATTGGATTGTGGAATGTTTGGTGTGATTGAACTTGTTTGTGAAACTAAAATAAGACGAAAGATTATCAAGAATCCATGTACCGGTGCGATTGACAAGACTAAAGCGGATCGGGGTGGTATCTCCTACATGCCATCGTTTGAGATCGACGAGCTACAAGGCAGATCGTAGGTATTCTCAATGCTGAGCTATCTGGGACAGCTAGAAGTCCTTGAAAGATGGTACTCCGTGCTAGCAAGTACACTCCCTCGGATTGTGATCATGACAGGTAATCAGCCTTAGGTGTTACCTGAGATTTGTTTCTAATTTGGATCACAGAGGATACCAAAAGGCGTCTCAACCCTCTTTCGGTCTTAGGTTACAACCCTAACCAAATAAATGTTTGAAACGCCTAATGTTTGAAAATGTTTGTAATGTTTTGGATTGGGTCTGTATAATGCATGTGATGTGTAGGAATGGTCCACTGGGCTTTTGAGCTCATTCCCATTTTATTTTTTAGGAACATTTGGACGCAGTGCATGGCATTCTACGTCAGAAGACCCTCACTTTGGATTGGTAACCTCATGGGAGAGGTTATCCGGGATAGAAAGACCTGGAGTTTGTATTTTGTTATTTTACTGAACTGGTCTATTTGTAATGATTTTGGTTTTGAATTTTAGTCACTCATGTTATTAAATGGTATTATATGTTTAACATTCCCTGTTTTAAAAAGAAGTTTTTGAAGGGATCCTGTTGCGTAATTTATAATTTATGATTTATGATTTTCGATTCAAGTTTGTTTTTATTTGACTATGATAAATTCGGTGAATATAGTGAAACTTAATTTGAAATGTTATCTTCTACAAAATTATGTTTTCAAATACATTTCTTTGAGAATATTAATCACGAACTTGATTTTAAAGAAAAAGATTTTGACAGAAAGAAAATTTTTAATAGCATTCTGATTCTCAACAGACGACGACCCACAACACGTGTCAGGTGGTTCAGTTGAAAATTGGGGTGTTACATTTTATGGTCGTTGTTGTTGTGGAGTTGGGCTTTGGTAGGACAGAACTTCACTATATGGCTTGATTGGTTACAATGAAAGCACAATCCTTGATGTCTAGCCTACTCCAACTATTCCTTAAGCACGTTTGGGTTATTTTTGAGTCTGAGGTGTTTTGTTGCCCTCGTTCTGATGGGTACCTTTTTTCTTTTGGTTTCCTTGGCAATCTTTGCTATCACCTAGTCTCTTATTTCTATTTTTCAACTTCTGTTCGAAATTGAGCTCTCCTTTCACCAAGAGTGCCTTCTCAACCACTTTTTTATAGGTCTTCAGGCCCATTAGTAATATTTCCTTTCAAATCTCTATTTTTAGACCCTCCGCAAATCAGTTTGCCTTCATCTTTTTTTCCTAATTAGTTCAGGTGAAAATTTGGTCAATTCGATGAACTTCGTTTCGTACTCGACCACAGTCATGCCTCGTTGGGTCAATCTGATGAATTTCGATTGCATTCGCCTTTGGGTGGCCTCAAGAAAGAATTTCTCATAAATGAGCTCATTAAACTCCTCCCAATTCATTTGTCTAACATTGGTATTTGGATCTATGTTCTTCTCCACCAACTCCTAGCCAGATGTTCATCAAGTTTCAGGTACTAGTGGTTTGTCATCATGCAATCAGATGTGCCGTCAAATTGAAATTGTAGAGTTTCTGCAACTCCATCAACATATCCCTTTATTCCACATCCTCAACGTCATCTCATGCCCTCTAACAAACTAGAAACTCAAGTATAGGAATTGGTTGCTATACCAACATATGCTCCTGTATCTACGGGTATGGTGCCCCTTGTGGTAGCATCTAAGGCAATGCCTTCATAATCAGCTCTATAACTCTCATAATGATATCTGTTAACAACTCAAGAGTCAGCATATTCTCAATCTGAACCTTAGCAACACTATTTTATGGTCATGTCCCGGTGGTCTAGTTTCGTCAAATGTGGCAGCTCTGGTGGCATATCTCTTAGATCTGGCCATTATCTACAAGTCAAAGCCGTCTTAGCGGTAATTTCCTCAAGTTTTCCTTTCATTTATGCTCGTGATGCTAGATTCATGTCTCTACATTTTCTATTTGTTCAATAGCCTATCAATTCATGTTTCTAAGCTCTAGTGGCATATCTCTTAAATCTGGCCATTATCTACAAGTCAAAGTCGTCTTAGTGGTAATTTCCTCAAGTTTTCCTTTCATTTATGCTCGTGATGCTAGATTCGTGTCTCTACATTTTCTATTTGTTCAATAGCCTATCAATTCATGTTTCTAAGCTCTTTTTGAGCATTTCAAAACCCTCTAATGTTGTTAAGTATAGGATTTTTGGTCTCCAAATCAAAATATGTGACATATACTTTCGTGAATTTAAACAAATAGAACATGCATTCAATCAATCATTCAATCATTGTCACACCTCGACCCCTGGACCGGACGTCGTGTCTGTCAATCTGTGGCCTTGTCGTCGGGCGTCGCGCGGCTCCAAGCTCGGCGTGTGGTCCGCCGAGGCCCCGGGCGTGCGACAGATGTCGTCAGTTTATCTTTCTACCTCTATACATGAGGTTTAAATCATTTCTTTAATTTTCAAATAACCATTTTAATCATGCTTCACTAAGCAATTGGTTTCAAATCAAATTCACCAGATGTTCAAAATCATATTTATACTGGAAATCAAGATAATAGTAGCGGAAGC
>JAJIYU010017903.1:0-11484 GCA_030144865.1 Tinospora cordifolia | reverse complement strand
AAAAATTCATAAATCCATCCCATAAATTATTTTCCTCAAGAAAACACATTTTCCTAATATTTCCATGTGTTTTCTCCTTAAAATTGTATTTTCTCGAATTATTTCTATTTCCTTTAATAATAATTTCGAATTTGAGAAAAATTGGGAATAATCTTGTATTTTCTCATTATAATTCCAGAAAATACATTGAGTACATGTATGTCGGACCCGTCGTTCCGATGTTAAAAATGTGGGTCGTCACATTAATATTATTTTTGTCTTGAATGTACAACATGACTGTATGTTTACTTGTATGATCTTAGAAACATGCTAGGAATGTAATGATACTTTGTTGTATGATAACAAATCCAATTTGATGCCAAAGGTGGTATCATACTTTGTTGTATGATAGCATGCCATGTGACTCCTATTATCCAATGTTATCTCAAGAATATGCCATTGATGTTGCTTGTTGAATAGCATGATTCCATGTGACTTGATGCATGATAACTTATCAGCAAGTGTTATGCATACATGAGTTGTGATAGTGATATTAATGTCCATGCTTGTGGTCACTAACTAAAGATGATTAAGAGTCTAACCACGTACCAAGGCAATAATACAAATACTGTGGCAGTAGTCTGGTATCATCATGAGTATTTTTCCATCCTAGGCTGGTGTCTATGCTACTATGGTAGTAGTTGAGATGGGACTGAGGATTAAGTAAGACCTCACTCCCAAGGTTGTATGATGATGAAGAATTAGCCTTCAAGGCATTACTTCCAAGAGTTCAAATATAGGGGAAACTGAAGAGATTCTTTTCAGTCTTAATGTCAACTTAAACAATTGAAGTATTTTGAAACGCCTAATAATTTATAAGTGTTTGCATGTTATATGTACTTGACTTTAATAATGTTTGAGATGTGTTGTACATGATCCACTAGGCTCTTTAGCTCACCTATTAATCTCTCTTTCAGGTAATCATTGAAGATACTTGTGGTGGTAAATGGCAGAGGACATTTTTGTAGTCATGTCACACCTCACTATAGAGGCTGTGTAGGAGTAGGATTCTATTCGATGTTTTTTTCAATTGTAGGGAGTGGACCTATCTTGCATTTGTTTCATTTGACTCATTTAATTATTGAAATCTGTTATGGGGCCAAATATTTGGTTATTGATTTATTTGAATTTAGGCTATGAGGCCAATCTTTCATTATTGATGAGTTTAGTTTAATTATTACATCATCCCTATATTCTAATCATGTATATTATTAATTGTTATGTTTTCACACTCTGATGTTTTATTTGGGATGGTTGTGATTAATGAGAGAAAGATTAAAAGTAATGTTTCGATTCTTGAATATTGAAAGCGGGAGTGACCACACATTTAACTTGAATTATGTCTCAAGTTGAGATACAAAAACGCCCAGTCAGAGGCGATTGTGATAGGACTCGAGGGTCGGGGTATTACAAAGGTGATATCAGAGCTCAATCAGTAGCTCGTTGGGGAAGGTTTAGTCTGTAACTTGTCAGGAAAAATCCAATTTGATGCCAAAGGTGGTACCAATCTAGGGAGGTGATCACATAGAGCTTAGTTAGTAGCTCAGTTAGTTCATCAGTCAATGGCTCAGTTAGTAAGTCACGGGGCTAGAGTCAAAGGTATAGACTATGAACTGCCAGTCCTATGGAGGAGTTGGGTAGTACAGACATTATACACTAGGGTCTAAGGGAAGACCTTAGGTATAACTAGGGTGTTATCAAGGTAGCACAATGAATCATAAATAAAAGTTTTTACGGCATAAGCTAGAAACTAATAACATGTGAAACGAAACACTTGATTGGTCAGGACACAAGATTAAGAAGATCTTGTATCCTTGGTTTTGATGTGGTATGGGACGCATAGAAATTCAGGGACATGGAAGAATCCTAGACTCAGAGATTGACAGGCCTCGTTTGGTGAGTAATCGATGGCTTTGAATGAACTTGTTTCCATATGCTTGGCTGGTATGGGACAATCAAATTTAGTGGTGCTTGGGAAGCCTTGGACAATGAGACACTTGCAAAATTATTTGTGTAGTGGAATCTCTAGGTGGAAGCCTATGTCAATGGGCAAGAATGGTATGAGATGCTCGAACTTAGAGACATAGGTGGAAGCTCAGAATTTCTCTATACTAGCGTATTGTTTGTAATGATATTTGTGAATGTTTTACTTGCATGCTTATTCATATACTTGAAATGTGTATGTCATGAATGTTTTAAATTTTGAGCCCAAATCCTATACCCAGAAATGAACGACTTTACTGTTGACTTAGAAGCATAAACCAATAGACCATTGAATTGACGATAACGTAGAAACATAAATTTAGAGTCATATTAGTATGATGAAATTAATATGAGTTTGATTTAATGTATAAGGGTGTTTATAATCGACCTTATGATGATTGAATGGATCTTTGGTTGTAATTAAATGGTTGGATCCAAGATACATGCTACGAGAGCTGCCACATTCGATGAAACTGAACCCCTGGGGTAAGAAGCACAATTAATCAGACTGAAGCTCATGTTGTAGTTGTGTTGACTCTAGAGTTCTGGAATGAGATTACTAGATGGGTTACTAAGTAGATCATTAGAGTATTTGTTGCCATAGATGTGGGCACAGGTGGTACTAGAGTTGAAAGTACATGCTTTACCTCAGGAGCAAATCCCGATACAGCAGTCGACGTTCATACCAGAGATTCTAGTTCGTTAGAGGCTATAGGAGGAAATTGAGGACAAAGAACAAAGGACGATGTTGATCGAGTTATAAAAACTCTGTCTTTCCCAATTTGATGGTACATCTGACAGTATGGCTGCAAATCATTGGTACTAAGAGTTAAACGAGCACCTAGATGTGCTAGGGGCTACAGAACCCCACAGAATTGCGCTAGCCAAACACTAGTTTAAGGGACCAGCTATGAGTTGGTGGCAGATGCTGAAGGTAGATTCGAACATCGATGTTTAACACATGAACTGGGAAGAATTCAGAGAGGTATTCTATGAGAAATTCTTTTAGAGGCTACACTAATGCAGTTGCAGTTTGAGTTCATCAGGTTGACTTAGAGAGATATGACCGTGTCTGAATATGAGGTCAAGTTCACTGAATTGGCCAAGCTTACACCTGAGTTGATCAAGAATGAGAAAATAAGGCCAATAGATTTGTAGAAGGCCTAAAAATTAAAATTCGCAAGGTAGTGATGCCAATGGCTCTGAAAACTTATAGGGAAGTAGTGGATAAATGTAGCACCCCGACTCTCAATCGGACCTCCCGTGACGTGCTATTGGTCGTCGCTTGTTGAAAATCGGAATGTTACTGAAAATTTTCCTTCTATCAAAATCTTTTTCTTCAAATTCAAGTCCATGATAACTATTCTCAAAGAAATGTATTTGAAAACATAATTCTATAGAAGATAAAAGTTTAAATTAACTTTCACTGTGTTCACTAGATTTTTACAGTTAAATAAAAACAAACTTGAATCGAAACTCATAAATCATAAATTACAAATTACGCAGCAGAATCACTTCAAAAATTTTCTATTAAGACAGTAATTGTTAAACATACAATATCGTTTGATAACATGAGTGATTGAAATCCAAAACCGAAATAAATACATGTAAATCGGTTCAGTAAAAATAAACAGAATACAACCTCTAAAGCCACCTATCCCGGACGAACTTCCCATGAGGTGCCCAATAGAAAGTGCAAGTCTTCTGACGTAGACTACTGTGCACTACATCCAAGTGTTTCTGAAAAATAAAATAGGAGTGAGCTCGAAAGCCTAGTGGATCATTCCTACACATCACACGCATTATACAAACCCAATCCAAAACATTACAAACACTTTTAAACATTAGGCGTTTTAAACATTCATTTATTTTGGTTGAAGTCTGAGATCGGAAGAGGGTTGAGATGCCTCTCGGTATTCCCCGTAATCCAATCTAATCGTAATCATAGAAAGTCTCATGTACCACCTAAAATTAGTCATATCTCAGGATCACAATCTAAGAGAGAGTACTTATTATGACTCGTATCGTCTCCCAAAGACTTTGAGCTGTCGCAGGCAGCTCAATGTTGGGAATACCTACGATCCGCCTTGTAGCTCAACAATCTCAAGCGGTGGTCTCTAGGAGATACCACCTTGACTCGCTTCAGGCTCGACAATTGCACCGGTACGTGAATTCTTAATAAACCTTCGTCTTATTTTAATTTTATACTCAAATTTAATCACATTAAGCATCACACAATACAATAGAAAATTAATCGAATAATGCATGCTATTGAAAATGACAGTTTACATGAATAAATGATGAAGTCTAAGTGCATGTTTTCCTATTCATGCATGTAATAATTAAATAATCACTCATCACACATCATTCATACCAAATAATTTTAATCAATTTCCTAATGAAATTCTAATAACCTAAAACTATTCAAACAAATGCTTTGAATTTTAAATCCATATAATACATATGAGCAAGGAAATCACGCCCACCTAATTCTGCAAACTTTCAGGGCTCCCTTACTTTTCGTCGAGATATTCAATATTCTAGACTTTGTAAAATCTAAAATTTAACAATCAACAAACTTTTCTAAGTTCCTAGCTCATATTTAATTTCATCCAAAAATGCTCTTAAGCTTGATTAATTTATAAATTGACTATAAAGTCTAAATATTTATTTTAACTAATTTCGAGTTATGCCTAAATTCTAGAATTTCATATAATTAAAATAAAACCATTTTTAAGTTCTTTGAATTTCCTAATCTATCATTAAAAACTTTAATAATTAATTTCTAAGCTTCCACTATTTATTCAATTCTAAATAAGTTTGTTTAGATCCGAACAATTAATTTAAAAACACTAAAACTTAAATTTGGGTTCCAAAAATAAATAACTTATGTTCAATAAATCGTATTTCACTTAAAATAAGATTTTTATATCTAATATTTGAACTAGGTCTCGAATTTCTATTTTATCACTTAAAAATCTCCATAGATTTAAATAATCTATTCATATCGTAAATAAATTTGTTACGATCAAAATAAGACTTTTGAATGTTATAAATTTAGTTTCAGAGCTTAAAACTTTATTCTTTTCTTATAAAAGATTTTAAACTTCTAAAAATTTATTTTTCACGTTTTCAACTAATTAAATTATTAAATTTTAAACTTCTAATATTAAATAAGACTATTAATGTGTTGGAAAACTATTTTTCCAATCCCAATTTAAAAGATTAAGTGATTTAATTTCATTAAATCAATTTATCCTCATATTCAATAATTAATAAATAATCTAATATTAAATTTATTTAATTTAAATTATTAAATAAATATTCTAAACTAATTTTTATAATTAATTTAATTAATTTCTATTTGAATAAGAAGATTTTTAATATTTTCTATTTACGTCTAACTTCTAAATAAAATTTTGATTTCTAATATTCGAAACTTCAAATTTTTTAAGTTTTGATATTCATATTCTAAGCATTTATCAAAATTTACAAGCATTGAAATTTAATATTTTTATTAAATTATTTAATAAAGTTTTAAAATTTTAATTTCGTTTTGTTTGCGCATCTATGATCAACTAAAAATAAATTTCATATTATCTAAAATTTAAAAATTTAAATTATATCTTGTATCGCAAATAACGCCAACGACGAACCTGCTTTCGTTGAAGATTTTCTTTCGCTCCGAAACGCATCAACAGCGAGATGAACGTTGCCGCACCAAAAATCCAACACTCACAGCTGCTGTTCTTCTTCACTTCCCACTTCACGTTCCTCTGTTTTCACAAACAGCAACAACCAGCTTCATCATCGTAATCCAAAAAAGCCCCAACAGTTAGATTTCACGTTCTTCATCTCTCCCTTTACGGCCAACCACTCTCCTTCTTCGTTTGACTGCAACAACAACAACCAACAGCACTCACGTTCAGCTCCTTTCACTGCTCCAAAAATCCAGCAACCTATCTTCTCTTCGTTCATCATCTTCAAATCACCCTCAACACAAAACTCTAAACTGATTTCTAGCAACACAAGTTAGAAAATCACAACATCCGCCCACACACCAGCAGCCATCAACTTTCGACTTTCAGCTCCCAAACCAGCCACATGCACACACCAGCTGCAAATACCAACTGAAATCCAGCCCCACATCTTAAAATCTAGCTTCTCTTTTCTTTCAACTTTCAGCTCTTCAATCATCTTCTTCATTTCCGTCCAAAAACCAGAAAATTTTCAGCTCTTCTTCTTTGCGCAGGAATCGGACAGCAGCAGCCCTCTTCTTCATTCTTCTTCTCCATGCATCAACGTACACAAAACTGGTTTTGTGTTTCGTTCTTTTCCATTCGCTAATCACAACACATACTTGCATCAACTTCATCCAACCAGCAGTAGAGCTTCTTCTCTTTCGTTCCTCTGTTTTGATCCATGGCCTGCAGCAACATTCTTCTGCGTTCTTTGCTCCTTCTTGCCATCGTTTGATGATCACGGCCCCAACCACCATCACTAAGCCCTAATTTTAGTTTTCTACTTTCTTTTTTGCTGAACGCAAAATCCCAAAACGAAAACCCATATTTTTGAACCCAAAATTTGAATTTTTGACTAGATCACGAACCAGAAATTTAACAACAAAATTTCTTCCATTTTTCAACCATGAACCATAAAAGAAAAACCAAAATCAGTCTCCAATCATGTGCATTCTCTGTTCTTCCCTAGTTACACCGAACAAATGCTCAAAACCCAGAATTTTCAGTCCAAAACTCAGATTTTCAGCTTGCTTCTCGATTTCCAGCTTGCTTCTCGATTTCCAGCTTGCTTCAACCCAGAAAATCAAATTGCAAATGTTTTTCAGATTTTCTTCCTTCTTTGGTTCTTTAGCTTCAATGTCCCCCAACTCCAGAGGTTGCCCCATTTATCCAGATTTTCGACCGACATCACCGCCCCATTTGATCTTCTTTCACCTTCTAGATTTTTCTTCTTCATCGACAACCCAAAATTTTCTGGTTTGGTTGTTGGATTTCCTTTTTTTTTCACTACTCATTCTGATTAATTATAGTTTTTATCTTATTTTATTTTAGTTTCCAATTTAATTTTATTCGCAACTAAAATTCTGTCAACCATAAAATGATTCAATGTTCAATTTCATTCTCAACAATAATTTCTTCAACCAAGAAATCTTTCAATGCTAATATCATCATTATTTTTTTGTTATTTTATTTTAAATTTTTATTTTCTTACAAAATAATATTTTATTCTATGTTTGCTCGTGACGTAGCGCGCTCGCAAAATTTTGGGGTGTTACAATAAAACACTACTGCAGAGTGAGAGGTCAATTTTGAGTAGAAGGTGAAAAACAAGGGCAAAAGACCAAGCAATAGAAAAGAGTTCCAAGGAAACCAAAAGAAGCAAAACAAGAACCAGCCACCAAAGCAGTAGAACCAGGGTAGAGTTGACAAGCAGCTGGCTCGAAGAAAAGGAGCTTGCTACAGTTGTGGATAGAAGGGGCATCTTTCCAAGAACTATCAGAACCAGGAACCACAGAGACAGAACCAAGGGCAGAATAATGGTCAGGGCAGGACCCAAGGTGGACATGGGTAGCAACAACTACAATAGAGACAACCACAACAACAACAGCAAGACCAACAACAGGGCAGACAAAATCAAGCTCGACTATTTGCTATTGAAGATGGATAGGCAGACCCACCTCTGGCTATCAAAGGTACATTTCTACTGTTTAATGTTACTATTAAGATCCTATTTGATTCAGGTGCCACTAAGTCATTTATATCAGAAGACCTAGTTAGGAGATTATAACTAGTGACATCCACACCACCAGAACCATTTTATGTATCCACCCCTATAAGAACTACAGTGACTGCCTGAAAAACGTTTGCATGTGAGTTGAGATTTAGAGACAAATTGATGACTACCAACCTTAGAGTGTTATCTTTCCATGGTTATGAAGTGACACTAGGCATAGACTGGTTAATTAGTACTAAGCTCAAATTGATTGCCCGAGATGTTTGACTCTACCATCTAGTGAACTAGTGAAGGTCAAGGTGATATGTAGAGATTACCTCGAAGCCCTATGACCGCTATGCTGCATTGCATAAGGCAGAGTGAAGACATCACACAAGTCCTAGATGATGATATTAGGGAGTCGAAAGATGTTCAAGAGATACCTAGTGTGGGAGTATTCAAATGTGTTTCTAGATGATTTACCTGGACGACCACCACATAGACAAGTAGAGTTTGAGATTAAACTGCATCTAGGCACAAATCCTATAACTGTTCCTCCCTACAGAAATGCACTAATCGAGTTGATCAAATTTAAGATACAACTGGATTAACTCTGTGAGAAAGGATTTATTGTACCTAGTGAATCACTGTGGGGAGCTCCTGTAATATTTGTGAAGAAGAAAGATGATTCAATGAGGTTATATGTTGACAACATGAAGATCAACCAAGTGACCATAAAGAACAAATATCTTTTGCCTAGGATAGATGACTTATTCGATCAGTTGAGGGGAGCCCCTCACTTCTCCAAAATTGATCTGAGGTTAGGTTATCACCAGTTGAAGATTAGGGAGGCACACATCTATAAGACAACCTTCAGAACTCGATATGGGCATTTCGAGTTCATAGTGATATCATTTGGTTTGACCAACACACCTGCTGCATTCATGGACCTAACAAACAGAGTATTTTGATAGTATCTGGATTAGTTCATAGTGGTGTTTATGGATGATATTCTAATCTACTCCAGATCAGAGGCTCAACACGTAAAACACCTAAACATGATCTAAAAGATATTGAGAAGAAATTAGTTATATGCTAAGTTTAACAAGTGTGAGTTCTGGATGAAGAAGGACAAGTTCCTTGGCCATGTAGTCTCAGCTGAAAGGATCTTACTCAATCCAAATAAAGTGGAGTCAATAGCTAACTAGAAGCAACCAAAAACGGTGACATAAATCAGAAGCTTCTTGGGTTTAGTAGGATATTATCGCAGGTTGATCGAAGACTTCTCTAAGTTAGCTGGACCTTTGACTAAGCTGACCAGCAAAGGAAAGCAGTTCATCTGGGATGAAAAGGGTGAGAAATCTTTTCAAGAGTTAAAGAAGAGGTTGATATGGTGTTGGATACGTTTTGTATATTGATTTCTCACAGAATGGATTGGCTGATGTATTGATGCAAGAGCGAAAAGTCATCGTTTACGCCTCTCGACAGCTAAAAATCCATGAACAGAACTACCCAACACATAACCTAGAAGTAGCTGCTATTGTATTTGCTTTAAAGATTTGGAGGCATTATCTCTATGAAGAGAGATTTGACCTCTTTTGAGATCATAAGAGCTTGAAGTACATCTATACCCAAAAGGAACTGAATCTGAGACAACGGAGATGGATGGAGTTCCTAAAACACTACGACTTCTGGCTACACTCTAGGAAGGCAAATGTTGTAGTCAATGCCCTTGAAAGAAAGTTTGATAAGAGAAATGAGGAGAAAGGGCAAATGTAACAGCTCATTAGGGAATACAACTTGAGTGTAACTTCATATGGCAAACAAGCATACCTATGTGCAATGGTCTGCTAGCCAAATCTCTTATAGCAAATTAGTTATGAACAGAAACACAACAAGTGGATTGTGGACATGATAGAAGGTATAAAACAAGGCAAACACATCGATTTTAGAATTGATGTTGAAGGTACAATGCGACTTCAAGACAAAGACTACGTACCGGAGAGTGGGCAAAGTAGAAGAACAACACTCGATGAAACTCATCAGACTAAGTACACGATGCATCTAAGAGGTATGAAAAGGGACATAGCCAATTATGTCTCTAAATGTTTAACTTGTTAGCGGGTGAAGGTCGAACACAGGAAGCCCTCAAAGATGTTACAACCACTTTCGGTCCCAAACTGGAAGTGCGATAATATTGCAATGGATTTCGTAAGTAGCCTCCCAGAAGCCAGAAGGGGGAAGACACAACATGGGTGATTGTAGATCGTTTCACGAATTGAAGGCAGCTCATTTCCTATCCATCTGATCTATCGATACAGTTGGAAAGCTGGGAGAACTATATGTCAAGGAAATAGTGAGGCTACATGATATACCCAAAACCATAATATCAGATAGAGATTCCAAATTCACATCTTGATTTTGGCAGAACCTATAGAAAGAGTTAGGTAGTAGACTCACCATGAGCACTGCCTTTTATCCTCAAAAAGATAGGCAATCGGAGAGAGTGATACAAATACTGGAAGACATGTTGAGAGCATGTGTACTAGACTTCAAAGGCAATTGGAGCAAATACTTGCACTTAGTAGAATTTGCCTATAATAACAGCTATCAGGCGAGTATTCAAATGGCTCCATATGAGGTTCTCTACAATAGACCCTATAGATCTCCATCTTGCTTGGCAGACTTTGAGGACCATTTGCTCACAGGGCCAAACCTAATACAATAGATGAATAAATAGGTAAAACAGATCCAAAGGAGGTTAACCACTACTTAGTGTAGACAGAAGAGCTATGTAGACAAAAGAAGAAGATCACTAGACTTCCAAGCTAGTGATAAAATATTCCTGAAGATCAGCCCTTAGAAAGGGATCAAGCATTTTGGGGTCCAAGGGAAGCTATCATCGAGATTCATGGGTCCTTTTGAAATACTCAGGCGAGTTGGTGAGTGTGCTTATGAGTTGGAATTGCCAAATAGAATGTCCTTGACCCATAACATATACCATGTATCAATGTTGCGAAAGTATTAGCCGAACCCCTCTTATATGATATATTGGGAGGAAGTCAACATCTGAGATGATGCTACTTATGAAGAACTAGCGATTAGGATATTAGATCGTAAGGTACAAAGCCTCAGAACTAATGTTTTCCTTTTAGTCAAGGTTTTATGGAGACACCATGACCTAGAAAAGGCTACTTAGGAATTAGAGAGCGAAATGTAGAAGTACTCAGACATCTTTTCTAGGAGCAACTAAGTGGAGGATATCGTGCAGGTATGATCACTTTTAAATTTCGAGGACAAAATTCTTTTAAGGGGGTTAGATTGTAATACTTCATAAGTAAGAAACTCTCTCAATCAAACAAAAAAAAAATTTCGCACGACTATCGCAATAGCCATTTGGGTACCACGGTAGTGTGGCATAAAATGGCAAAAATCAAAGTTTGCATGGATGTCGTGGTACTACGATTGAACATACTAAATTTGAGACAAAGACTGGTACCGCAGTACCAAAATGTGATATTGTGGTATTGCGATTAGAAAACTCAAAATTTTGCATACAGACGTGGTTCTATGGTGTCGAGATGTGATATTACGATTAAAAACAGTCCCAATATCACAGTACAGGGATGAGATATCGCAGTACTTCGATTAAAAACCAGAAATGGAAGGATGGGATTGCCATCGTAGTGCGCTATATATATATATATATATATATATATATATATATAT
>JAJIYU010017902.1:0-11448 GCA_030144865.1 Tinospora cordifolia | reverse complement strand
TACCTTTTTTGTCACAAAGAAGAAAAGACTTCAAAGAAGCATGTAAGGGCGGATCATGATAAAGCTTGCTTGGTAAGAAGATCCTGAAAGATGAATTATATATATATATATGTCCTTTAAAAGAACTTTATTTGGCAAGATATTTGAGCATAGAGACTTTATCAGGAAGATTTAGACCTAGAAAATTGATTGGGTAATCACCATTTCTGATATTGAAATAGAAGGACAACTCAAGCATGCCCTGAGTACATAACATTTGCCTCGAAAAAGAGAAAATTTATACCAAGATTTTTTGCCTTTTTCTTCTTCAAGTTACATTAACACATTCACTCATCATTTAGTGTAAAGCACGCATTGGCTCGTTACTCTTCCAATTTTATCAATCAATCCTAATTTGACTGACGTTTGGCCCAATCAACAATGGGCCAACAGGTCTTCTTCGGTTAACTTTATGTCCTAACTTTGGTATGCAAATGACGCTAATCCCTTAGATGCTTCTTACCTTTCATTGGGTTTAATGTACTACAAGGCTCAATAGATGGCTACCTTGTGAACCCCTTCTTGCTCTTAATAGGAGAACGACTGAAAGGTGCCTCTACCAAGGCTATTTTGTAATATTCCAAGTTTATTAACAAAAACCAAATGAATGAATGAAAAAGAAAAGGCACAAGGACCCCAGTCCCCAAAATTGGGACCGCGGTCTTGCATTTTGGCAAGGGGGAGCCATGGCACCGCAATCCTATGAAGGAAGACTGCAGTCCTGTGTCTAATCTCGTGGTTCACGTGAGGACCGCGGTCCTAAGTCAAGATGACCACTGTCCTACAACGAACAACTTGTGAATTTGGCTAGGACGTGTGATCGGGGTCCAGGATTGCGGTCCGGGGATTAGGATGATGTTAAGACTGCGGTCCTGCGATGGAAAACCAGAAATGGAAGTTAGGCATCGACTTGTATGTGCGCAAACCCTGATTCCCTAACTCAATTATATATTATAATGTGCACAAAAACCCTAATCCCCATTGTTCACTTGCTTGTCGTTCACCTTGTAGTGCTCATCGTTGCTCCCCATGCTCATAGAACCATAAGCACGCAAACAAACATCGCGAACATTGAAAGAAAAAGGAGTAACCGTACGGAGAGTGGACAACTACAGTTGTAGAATGGCGAAACAATATAAAACACCTATTCACAAGAAACCCCATGCTATAACCATTCCATTATAGTCAAAATATAACTGTTTCTTGACATAGTAGTGTCCCATTGTATCGAAGTATAACTGCTCTCTTCACTTAACGGTGGACGGAAGGTGCGCAAGGCATCCCGAAAGACTAACCGAGGAATGACGATTAACAGAAAGGTATAAAGCACTTTTAACCACTGAAATAATCATCCTTGAATCGTAAATGTGATACGTAAAAGTCTCGAGAACAAGGAAAACAGAAAACGTGCCCAGAATGTGATTTTTCGAAATGCCTTGTGACTACCACAGCACTATACATAGCACACTACGAGAATAACTTCACGTTATCACAGTAATGCTGGGAGTACCACGGTAACACAATAAACAATTAGTTTATCTGACTTTTGACACACGAAATTGTAATCACTATAGTATTTGACGATTATGACCTATTTGTGTACCGTAAATCTTGTAGATCGCTTAATAATGGTTTTAGGGTTAAGAATAGTGCAAACACTTATACTGACAAAGATTTGCATGTTAAACTATTAGGTTGAGATTTGTAACCACCAAGGCAAAAGTTAGAACATGAAGATTATAATAACAAGTGGAAATGATTACCTTGCTCCCTAGTCTTATTTGAGTTTAAATATTGAGCATAATGCGCGTTTACATTACTAAGAATTTGTAGAAGCATGCTAGGGCATACTTGATTATTGATTGGATACTATGATTCTTTAATTGTGTATAAATGCGATATAACATGATTGGAATATTCATGGTCATTAGTTACTCATCTTCATAACATGAGACTCATGTGATTTTACCTTGTATTACATGATTGATTATTTTTTTTTTTGAAACTGGAAACTATTATTAATAATAATAAGCTAGTACAAAATGCCGGATGAGATATCCAGCTCATTACAATGCCATTACATTGTCATAGCCTGAAGTATTGACCCCCCATTACATGCCCATTCCCCAAAACTGTACCCTTTTTCCTAATTTTGTACAAGACACCCAAGTTGTGAACAAAATGTTTGACCGTTCCCATATTACACAGTCCAAATTATACTTTTCCAAAAATAATCTTCCGTTCCTCTCCTCCCATATTGCATACCAAACTGCTAAAAGTATCAGCTTCCAATACTGGCCTATTCTTCTTGTTCCCTCATTGGCTGGAATCCGGAACCACTCCCCTTCTTGTGGCGGAAGTAAATGTTGGCATTGAAGCTTCCATAATCTCCACATTTCCTGCACCACTCTGCACATTCCCATGATGTGACTGGTGTTGTCCTCCGCATTCCTGCATAACAGACAGACAGACGGGTTAAGAGCATAATGTGGCAATCTTTTTTGAACATTTTCTGTTGTCTTTAGCTTTTTGAGGCTTATGATCCAAGCTAGAATCCTCGCTTTCAATGGAGCCTTAGTCTTCCAGATAAAATCCGCTGGGACTGTTGTGTGGCTGGGATTCGTTGCCAACAGATTCTGCATAAAAGAGCCAACTGTGAACCTGTTACTTGGATCCGGCTGCCATATTGGCCTGTCCTCCTCCTCCCTTGAAGGTCAAAGCTGTATAAGACATTTAGAAGTCCACTCAACTCCTCCAAATGTTCCTCCCCTACTTCTCTATGTAAGTGAAGATTCCATCCCCTTTGCCTCCTATTTTCTTCCACTTCTTCTATTCGAAAATCCTGGATTGGACCTTCCTTTTTTGCCGACAGGTTGTAGATATTTGGAAATTTCTTTCTCAGCTCCTCTGTCCCACACCAGATACTTCCCCAAAAATCCACTGTATTACCTTTGCCAACTCTCCAAATTATGTGCGGCCTTATCAGGTCATATATCCTTGCAATACTCTTCCATGGAGCCCTATTACTGCATTTTCTGTTTGTGCCTGCCTCTCTTCCGAATGCTTTTGAGCCATGAATGCTACGAATAATCTTTGCCCAAAAAGAATCTGGGTTATCCATCATCTTCCAAAGCCATTTTCCCCTTAGGGCCACATTTTTCCTCCTTAGATCTCCGATGCCAAGACCTCCATTCTGCTTTGAATTGCAAACTTGTTTCCAACTGACCATACTTTGGCTTTTCTCTTTGTCCTCTTGTTTCCATAAAAAGTTCCTTAGGTGTCTCTCCAACATCATTGCAATTCTTGCCGGTATCTTGAATAAAGATAGATAGTAAGTCGGAAGGGCTTCTAATACTGAATTAATTAGCAGTAACCTTCCTCCCCTTGACAGGAAACTCTTCTTCCAACCTGCTGTTCTTCTACTAACAGTTTGTAACACTGGCTCCCAAAAATCTGTCCTATGTGGATTGCCTCCCAAAGGCATTCCCAAGTAGTTTGTCGGCCACACTCCTGTATTCACCTCCAACTGCTCAGCTATCTCCTTTAATCTTTGGTCTCCAATGTTGATGCCAAGCAGGGTACTTCTGTTTCCATTGATTCTCAGTCCCGTCAAGAAACAGAAAGCATTCAGGCTTTCTTTGATGATTTCAATCTCTGTTCTATCATTTCTCATAAATAAAAGACAGTCATCTGCAAATAACAGGTGAGTAAGATTGATCTTATCTTTACCTATCTGCAACCCCGTCAGGCTTCCCTCCTTCATAGCTTGCTCCAGAATTCGAGTTATGGTATCTGTCGTCAGGGTGTATAAGAACGGGAAAGAGGATACCCTTGTATTACATGATTGATTATAATACTTGACTTACTTGAACTATGTTACCTATTTTATAACTTCCATAGTTCCATGTATATTGTGGTAAAATGATAGACTGTATGATCTTAATCAAAGATAACTTAAGATTTGAACTACGTACCGGTGCAGTGGTCCATGGGGGATCACTGTAAGGGTTCTCGCGAATGGAATAACGGATTAGCCCCTAATTCCCGATGATAGAACGATGGATGTGACCTAGTTCTTTAGTGATAGAGCGTTGGGTGTAACCCTAGTTCCAGGGTTGGGTAATAGGTGTGTCCCTATCCCATTTGAATCAGGCACATAGTGTGTTTTTCTCGTTTTCTTGATATGATGACGATAAGAGAACACCGGGATTAAACCTTCTGGTCTAATTTAACGACTGTTGAACAATTTAATGGTTGAAACGCCTAACATATGCTAAGTGTTTGCGTGTTTGATATTTTGACTTGAATAATACTATGGATGTACTATATATGATTCACTAGGTTTTTGAGCTTACCTCACCTTTCCATTTCAAGTAATCCTTGAGACGATCTGAGTTGACTGTGCAATTTGAGTACAAGAATTAGATGCTACGTCACGGTTGAAGTTGTTAGTCGATTTCTTTTTTTGTTATTGAAGTACATTGGTTTAAACTGGGCAGATGCCCCTTCCCTTTCATTGTAATTTTTATGTTAATGTTAGCTAGGATATGAGGTTGGGCCGCATGGGCCAGATTTTCGAATCTTATTTAAAAACTTTGTGACAAATTTTATTTGACTTAATTATTGAGTCTATGATTCTTATTATCTCTTAAAGTGTCTCCAGTTGAGATAAATCCTGGTGAGTCCAAGAGTTTGATGATTTATTTATACGCAAGATCTGGTGTGTCCAGATGATGTTTAATGAAAATTGAATGTGAAAAAGTAACATCCTGGTTCCCGATAGATGACATGTATACCGATATTTAATGGTGCGTCCCTCCGTGTGTGACAGATATAATAGAAACGAAGGATCGAAAACTAGAGTGTTACACATTGACACTAGAATAGGACCCTAGTGAGATGCTCTGTGTTGGAGGCCACTGCACTAGAGAGTCAATGGAGATGAGGATGGAGCATTGGTTGCTTCGTAGCCAATTTGATGACTTGGAAGAGATAAGGAATGGTGTAGACTTTGAACTAGCAATTGAATAGCTATCAGAAACAAGATCTAGATAATTAGAATATAATGTGGATTCAAAGGAGAAAGAATTTGAAATAGATGGCTCAGGTTAGCTAGTGTGGCACATTTGTTAATGTCAAGAATGAAGGCATTAGATGAGTTGGTTCCACATCAAGACAGACTGCTGCCTTGAAGGCATCTTGCTCATAGAAGTATGAAAACATGATGGGCAATGGGAGACATAAAGGTAAATTGCCAACCAATTTGGAAGTCTCTATACGAAAGAGATGTAAAGTCTTTTGGATGCAACATACAAGGAACTTGGATCAACAAAACTGCTCCATCCGCCATTCATTGACTCCTCCTTCCCTTTACCAAGCTCTATAGGTATTTGGAGAAGATATCACCAACCAAAAGGCATCCACGACAATAGATCCAATTGATCAAGCAGCTGAGTTAGTTGTTTTTGTAGTTAATTCCAATCCCGATATTGATCTACTGATTATTGCCAGTGATAGTCACAACATTAGTAGCTTTCAAGGGAGGCACGCATGTATAGATGGTAAGTAGCTGATTGTGACATATCTATGGAGTCGAGGGTCCCACCTAGTAAACACCATATGAGCAGAGTATCTACAACAAGAGGAGTAGCAAGACACATAGAAGAGCCTTACCATCTCTCTCAAACCATTTTGTCATCTCAAAGATGTTAGATATAATAACAGTTAGGCAGCTATTTGCATCTAACTCCACAAATTGTTAACTATACTAAACAAGTGTAGGTGCCACATGAATTTTTTTAAAGGTAAAAGACGGCCTAAATTGCTAAATAAATCTAATAAATTAATATGTTGCACCTCTAGTTGAAGTATCAAGCCCCTTCTTCGTCACCTATGTTACACCTTTAAAGTACTCCAAGAGAGGTTTTTGCTCTACTTCCCCATATCTTCACTTTACACCACACTAACTCTTCATCCCAGAATCAGACCAAGTAGAATCTCCAAAAGAATGGGGTCAAAGGATAAAAAATTGTTAATTAATATAGAGCTATTAAATTCAAGGAACAAAAATTCGACTTCACTTCAAACTTCAACCATTGAAAATTAGAATTAATTCGAAGAATTTAAGAAATTCGAAAGAATTTTTGTAAAAATTTGTCAACTTAAAAAAGTTAAAAAAATTCTATGTAAATGCTAAAATATGCATAATTTTTATTAAAAATTATGAAAAATATAAATAAATACATTTTACATATAAAAGTATACATATAATGGTTTCTAATGTGTATTTTAACATTAACAATATTTAATGCACATTGCATATTAACTTAAAACTGTTATAAAAAAGAAAAAAGAAAAAAAAAGAGAAACTTGTTGTCAAACCTTAATAGTCTTGCAAACATAAACCTTAGATCGATTGATCGTTCGCCTGATAATCGCTAACAGTGCAAGTGTATTCAATTTTCTTTATTGATTACAATAAACGGCTCTCATTTCTTATTCTTCTCCCAATCCCTCTCCTCGTAGGCTCTTAGCTTATTTTTTTCTTCTCTTTCTTCTCTCTATCATCTTTCCTCTAGACTACAACTCATTCTTCTTTCTCTTAGATAGGCACTTATCAGTCGCACATATTTCGCCTTCAATCTTCATTTATAGAGCGAGATTTTTTTTCTTTTCCTTTTTTTGTACAATCTCTATGATTATACAAAAGAATTTTGGTGCACCACATAGATTCTTTCATTAAAAAAATATCCTTCCTACAGCTTTTATGCATTTTTTTCTGCAAAAATAGTTGAAACTTCGATTTTAGGTGAACTTTGCTATTTTTTCAAAGATTTCGATGAAAATTTATAATTTTACAATTACCAATGAACTTTGTTTCAATTGTCCAAATTACCTAACTAACTTAATTAATTTCACCAAAATTTGACTAATTTTCATACTGTGATTAAACCTGCTCAACTGAAGACAAAAATTGTTTGTATTATATGGATAAAAAGCAACTAACCAAGATCATTTAACATGAGTTAGGTGGCATGATCCCCCTTGACCTTTTATATGAATCTAGTCCCTCCTTATGTCAATCCTTGAGATTTGATCCTCTTACCTTTTGTATGGGTTCAAGAGCTGATCAGGAAACATGTTGACAAATCTCAATCCAATTCTCTCTCCCTCCCTCCCTCACCTAGCAAACACAATAATCCTATTGGCAAGTGAAACTATGAACATAGTGCACCTCTGTGTTCCCATTATACCCTCGTGCCTAGTAAGGCTCAAACCCAAGGATTTCAAGTAATGGAGTCATTAGTCAAAGGAAGAAGTGGTGGACTCCCTGAGCTATCCATTCCATCAAATCAATAAACCAAAAACAACCAATTATCTCCTCGCCCCCAATCATAGAATCGTACATGATGTGCACCAACCCGACTCACCAACATCAGAACTCCACCTAAGAGGAGCAGGCAAAAAGTATGTGAATGAAAGAGATCTCTATCAAATGTCAGAGGGAGATATAGTAGCATGAAAATAAAGGTCGACATAGATGCTACGATGAGATTAAATAGCATACCCTACATTATAATCCTCGCATGAATCCTAGGTTTTTGTCCTAAGCTTCAACCTTTGGATCTTGTAGGGGTTTTTGTCCCATCCCAAATAGATGAGATAAATGAAGTCTTTTCCCATGTCAATGGGAGGATGTTCATGGTCAAAGATCTCAGAGTTTTGAAACTGAGACACTATAAACCTAAAAGGAAAAGTTATTTTCCATTTGTGATTAATGGAGACATGGATTAGTCTTCAATAATTGGGTAATTATAACGAGTGGCTTTTTGGCCATTATCAAATAGGGATAAGAATCATGGGAGCAAGGCCCACCAACCAAGGTGGGTACATTGATGTATGGGTGAATGTTGGTGGTTTGTAACCTACAATAGGAACTCATTTGAGAGCCTAAATTAAAGCAAGGGTATAATCCCCAATTCCTCTTAAGGATCATCATTACAGAAACAGGCAAAGTGATGGGAAAACAGGTAGTAAGATAGCAAATGACAAAATGAGCCTAACTAAATTGATTCCTACTTAATAGAAGCAATTGTACAGTCTTTATCTAAACTTGCCCCTCGAACAAGAACCACCTTCAAAGAAGATTTGATCATGGATGTTTTGCTATTCTCTTTGTCGGCATATATTATTAAGCCTATTGATTATCAAGAGAGGACACATTCCATCGATAACTCACAAAACCAATGGTATTGTTAAGGAAATCCTACACGCCTATTCTTGAGATTTTCCTTTTCCTTTCTCTTTCCTTATCTATTTCTTTTTCCTTCTTAACTCTAAGTCTTTTGTACTTAAAGACATAATTTAGATGACTTAAAGGTGAGTACTTGAACTTGAAAGAAAGGCAACCCTACAATAGACCAAGAAGTCTATGACTTTCAAGCAAGCTAGTCCTGCTTAACAATAGAAACTGAAGGTAAAAAGCAAAAAAAATATTTTAATTTGTAATTATATATCTACTATGAGGCAATTGCTTAAATGATAAAGAAAGCAATATCAACTCAAAATCAAGAATCTATGAAACTGAGTGACGAATTTGGATCTAAACATAGCTGGCGAGATGGCTCGAATTGGACACCAGGGGTATTTGCTTACATTTTCAGAAACATGGCAAGGTAGTAGCATTATTTATCTATCCACACTTTCCATTGCTTCTTCAACTCCTCCAACTCTAGGGTAGTTGTCTTGTAAGGCACCTTGGTTGGAATCTTGGCTTTGGGCTCCAACTCTATCTTATAATTCATCTCCCTCCTCGACGACAATCTCTTAAATAACTATGGCCGCATCTCATCCTCATAGTCCTTAAGGATCCTTTTTTCCTCTTCAAATAGTACCCCGATCACACTAATATCCTAAGTTGTCTCCACCGTTGTAGCAAAAAATGTAGCCTCACCCTTTTTTGGTCCAAGCATGAGTTGCGAGGCCAAGAACATCTTGGTCAACACCTTGGTCCCTTGAGCCACTTAGACCATGCATGGTGCACATCCTTCCATAATGCACACAAAATTGACAACAACATAGAACGATGTGATTCTTGCACCAAAAACAGAAAGGCCCTTGAGTTGCCCTCAAGGATAGAGTCAAGAAGTGCCATGCATGGTAACCCCCATCATTTCTTTTTCTTGGTCCCATCTCTGAATTTAAAAGCCATGCTACTCTTCCTATTGGTCAAGACTTACAGCTCTTGCGCCTTAATGAAACCACATGACTTATCAACTCTCACCAGTGAAGTAGTGCATATACTCACTGGTCATTCATTTTAATTTTGAATACGAACGCCATCATATATGCTGTAATAAGCATAGTTACTTCCAGACATGAACCGAGTAAATAAAAATTACAAAGTTTCAACTTGGTCAGAAAATTAAAATACCAACAAATAGATAAAGGAACGACATACCAAAATTCTGCCATCTCACTTGAAGGTATCTGTTTAGATAAAGACTCATAGAATATCCTCAATGGTTCTCTCTGCAAATATAAGAAACAATTCAGATAGAATCAAAAAAGCTCTAGCTATAGGAAAAACGGATTGAAAAGAAGCTCGCTAAAGGGTTGGATCCAAAACCTCTTCAGGAACATCATATTTTTGACCAGGCAAGCTGTAAGTTTTCTTCTGTCTAAATTTAAGACTGGTTTGGGTGGTGTTGATATCGGTCTTCGATGAACTTGCCGTTGTCTTCCCCTTCACCTTCATTTCATCACAGCATACAAATCTCCTCACAATTAACCAATGAAAAATTAACAAACAAAAGCACAATTAATCACCCTAGACATGGGAGTAAACGCCCAAACACCAAATTAACCAAAAAAGAACCCGGAACAAAACAATCAAATTTACCAAAAACCCACAAATGAAATTTCATTATACCAAAAATCAATTGATAAAGAAATAAAAATTACAAAAAAGGGACGTTTACTTGCTCTCAGATGAGTACCTCTGATTTAACAGTAACAGTGGCAGATTTGTGTTTGGAATCAAGATGCAGCTTGCTTGATGAGCTTTGGGTCTTCTTCAAAACGGGTTTTCCCTTTGACGCAGACAACCCGTCTTGATTTGGTTTCAATTTCAAGACGCTAGGCTTTGTTTCTGTGGCCATGCCCCGTTTCCTGAAAGCCCTCTTTGAATTTCTCAATTACAGTATCACCGTCATCAAGCTCTCGAATCTATAAAAGCTTCTCATTGAGTTTCCTCAACACCCATTTTCTTTCTTTCTTTGTTTCAGCTGCTTTTTCCAGTATGTCATGAGAAGTTGGTGGTAAAGTAAAACTGTTACGGGTAAAAAATATTTATGGCTTCTATTTTTAACTGATTTCTGTGAGAATTGAGACTTGAGAGATGTCAGGAAGAAAATCAAATTCTCTATCTCCTATTTGCTGATGCACCGCTGTACGCTTCTTAAATGGAATCCAATCGCTTCAACGCTACCATCATGTGCGCATCACAGGCATTATACTGTTCATCATTGGCTCATTGCTTTGGACATGGATTTAGTAGCTTGAAAATTTTCCTTCACTAAATATTATTATTTTCAAAAATTATTTTTGGAAAAAAGATTCTGTAATTATTTAGTTGGACATCATAAGATTTTGTGAAAAATATTGGGTAGCTAAAAATTTTACTTGAAGAAAATAATATTATTTTAAGAAAATTATTTTCTAAAAGAATTTGAATTGAACAATTTCAATTTACTAACTACATTCAAGACAACTCCTTTATAGATGAAGTGAGACTTGGCCAGAATTTGAGTATGACAGTTGCAATACAAAGAGCACCCCACCCTTGTTGAAATTAACAATAAAATTAAATTTGATCGCAAAAGTGGTTTACTGCTTGTTTAGAAAAAGCAAAAAAAAAATATACTCATCATTTAAGAGATATTTCTTCAATTTTAGAAAAAGACTTAAAAATAACATTTACCAAGCACTTTATTTTTCAAAAAATACTATTTTAATAAAACTTATTTAAATAAAAGGATCCAAATAGAGTGATAAAACACAACCTAAGTTATAAATGTGTAGTTAGCTAAACATATGATTACTTCAATTTTTAAATTTTTTAGGTACAATGACTTGACCTTATTATATAATGATTTTCTTTTCTATTCTTGACTTAACTCATCTGTTATATTATTTTTTCTTTTTCACTTTATTGGGTTTAACCTATTTGTTATCATCTTTTCTTCAACATCATCTACATGGGCAATTATAAAGTGTTGGGTGGTGATGTAATACCTAAAATTTTAATGACGTAATAGTTGTAATACCTGAAATTTTAGTGACATAATAACCGAAATTTGAGTTTAAAACACATATATGTATATATTTATATACAAATACATATATGTA
>JAJIYU010017901.1:0-11470 GCA_030144865.1 Tinospora cordifolia | reverse complement strand
TTGTACCCAAAATTTCTTAAAATCTTTGAAATTAATCTATTTGACTTATTTTATTTATTTTCCTTAAACTTATTTATCTTTAATTATTTGACAAAATTTTGGGGTATTACAGTTAATGACGTTGATCTTGTGGATTAGACAGGTTAACAAGGGTTAGGTTTAGATAGAGTTGACTACAACTAACCAAGTCAATCCTTTGATTGATTAAAGACTTTAAAGTTAGATTTGAGCCAAGTTTTATGTAGATATTAAGAAACTAAGTTGATCACACAGGATCAAACATCAGTAGGACGCGACTGGTCACTAGAGGAGCATCGGGAGCTGTGCATCCTTGTAAGTAGTGTTTTTTAATTTATCATTTAACTTGTTATTCTATCATAAATGAAATGTTCTTACATATTGAAATGCGTTTGCAATCTTTACATGTGACTTAAATGAAAATGTGCACTAAATATTGAGGTTCGGGTATGGGTTAGCATATTAGATGTGGTAGAGCATTGAGGACGAGTGGCTGTCATACTTAGGGGTTCAAATGGACCAGGTCTATCAATGGACGCCCCATAAAGGTGTTGATGCCACCACACATAAAGTATGAGCTGGCGAATCCCTGTGATATAAGATGAGTACACACCTAACCGTCGGGTTTTACCTGCTCGAGTGGATTTATGTGTTTTTGACATTAAAACCATTTTCAAAATAGAAGGTGCACGACTGCATTGTGGATTTAACATGCATTAACTGTTGCATTCATTCGCATTATTATTATTATTGTGCATTCATACATGACATTATTTTTATAGAATTCTTGTTCTAAGTTATAGATTAGGTCACATTACTTACTGAGCCATTGTGGACAAATTTGGTTCATTACTCTAACATTTCACCTTCTTCTTCTGTAGATAAAAGGAAAAAGGTGGTCATTGCATAGAGCGCATCATATTTATTTTGCTAGGTTTCCTCATGTGGTTTATTGTTTTGAGAGTT
This sequence comes from Tinospora cordifolia, assembly GCA_030144865.1. Taxonomy (NCBI): domain Eukaryota; kingdom Viridiplantae; phylum Streptophyta; class Magnoliopsida; order Ranunculales; family Menispermaceae; genus Tinospora; species Tinospora cordifolia. The sequence continues at coordinate 10,486 of JAJIYU010017901.1, read as the reverse complement.
AATATAATGTATAGGAAGTGAGGAAAATGTTGTAGATATTTTAACTGAAACATTTTCGCTACTACTACGTTTAGGAGACTATATATATAATGGATTTTTGTTTAACTTATAAAAAAAATTACTGTAATTATTTGTTCTAGTTGCTTTCGCATGTCTTATGATTACTCTGATAATGTTATGTATGGTGTTGTAAAGAAGCTTAACAATGTTTTGGGCAAGCTCAATTTGGGAATGGGTTTGTCAAAAAACTGTAGCGGTCAGTTCATCCTTCTCCCTAGGGAAGGGGTCTTGACAATGTTGGCATCAGATCCCAAAGTTTTCCAATTAAAGAATAACAATTGGTATTAACCTAGGGAACCTTAGAGTAATCGCAAAAACTAGGAAAACCCTAAGAATGACTTAGAGTAGCATAGCGAAATTTATGGACAAAAACTTTCTGACTTCTGATTGACAAGAAGAAGAATCAAATGAGAATGGCCATATCATGAGGAGAATTTGACTATCATTGGGAGTTAATGAGTCCTAAGATTTAGAATTTAAACCTAGGGGATTAGACTATCGCTTCAAGATAGCTACCTTAACGTGCAATTATCTTTTGCTATAATCACTTACAGTTTTGGTCTGCTTAATTTGGCAAAATGATGGAAGTTTAATGTTTTGTGAAGACCATGATGCCTCCTCGACATGGGAGACTGCGTAGGATCCCAAAGTCAGTGCCACCACCACCTCCAATTCAACCCGAGTAAGTTCCCATCAGAGGCTTGAGGCTATGATCAAGGCGTCTACTGAGGCTATTTAGGCCCAAACAGCTTTATTGAGAGAGATGCTAAATAGGATTGAGGCTGAGCCAGTAGCACCCCCTGTACCAATTGTACCTGAGAGAGCTGTAGACTGCATAGTGGTTGCCCTAGTGAGACACGTAGATGAAGTTGCTCATGACTACCTCTTGAAGAGATTTCTAGATTTGAGAACCAAGGAATTCTATGGGGTTTTAAGTTTAGACGTAGCAGAGAACTGGTTTTGCAACATTCAGAAGAACGCTAAGACGTTGAAGTTATCAGAGGAGAACTAGTACTCTTTACAACACATATGCTTGAGGATGAGGTCGCGATCTAGTGGAAGGCCACTCAGACTATTGAGGGCAAATTACTACAATGGGCCCTTTGGTTTAACCAATGCCCAAGCAGCTTTCATGGATTTGATGAACCGAGTGTTCAGACAGTACCTTGACTAGTTTGTGGTGGTATTTGTGGATGACATTCTGATCTACTTCAAGTCAGAGGCTGAACACTTAGAACACTTGCAAATAGTTTTATAGACACTCAGAAGGCATCAATTATATGCCAAGTTCAGCAAGTATGAGTTCTAGATGAGGACGGTCAAGTTCCTTGGCCACGTAGTGTCAGCAAAAGGTATCTCTGTAGATCCGAAAAAGGTGGAAGCGGTTATGAATTGGAAGCAACCCAAGACAGTTACAGAAATTATGAGCTTCTTAGGTCTAGCTGGGTACTACAGAAGGTTCATCCAAGATTTCTCCACACTAGCAGAACCTATGACCAAGCTGACCAAGAAGGGAATTAAGTTCGATTTGAATGAGAAGTGTGAACAATCATTCCAAGAACTGAAGAAGAGATTGATTACATCCCCTATCCTAGTCACTCCAACCCATGGTGTTGCCTATACCCTCTATACTGATGCTTCACTAAATGGACCTGGAGAAGTGTTGATGCAGGAAAGACAAGTAGTCGCTTATGCTTCGCGACAACTGAAGGTCCATGAGAAGAATTACCCTACTCATGACCTAGAACTAGTGGCCATTGTGTTTGCCCTGAAGATTTGGAGACACTACCTTTACGGCGAGAAATTTGATCTGTTTTCAGATCACAAGAGCCTGAAGTACATCTACACCCAGAAGGAGTTGAACCTCAAGCAACAAAGATGGATGGAGTTTTTGAAAGACTACGATTTTCAATGACACTACCATCCGGGGAAGGCCAATGTAGTGGCTGATGCCTTGAATAGGAAGTTCAACAAACAGGAGGAGGAGAAAGGTTAGATTTACTAGTTGATTAATGATTTTAGGTTGGGTGTGACCCTAAATGAAAAGCAAGCCTACCTCTACACTATGTCTTGTCAACCAGATCTTCTGCACCAGATCAAGGATGAATAGAGAGACAAGACAAATGGCTGACAAATTTGATCGAAGGAATTACACAAAAGAAAGCATACTGACTTTAAGTTGGGTGCTGAGAATATCCTAAGGCTTGAAGAAAGGATATGTGTACCTCAGAATAGGCCGAGTAAGCAAATTATACTTGATGAAACCCATCAGACTAAGTATACCATGCACCCAGGCGGGGACAAGATGTACCAGAACCTCAAGAAAAACCTACTGGTGGAAAGGAATGAAGAGAGATGTGGCTAAACATGTCTCTAAGTGCTTAACATGTCAACAAGTGAAAGCAGAACACCGAAAACCCTATGGAATGTTACAACCACTCCCTATCCTAGAATGGAAGTGGGATAACATTGCCATGAACTTTGTCAGTGGTTTACCCAGAAACCAAAAAGAGAAAACACTGTTTGGGTTATTATGGATTGTCTCACCAAAGTGGTTCATTTCCTACCAATCAGATCCACAGACCAAGTCAGTAAGCTGGGAGAACTATACGTGAAGGAAATAGTAAGGTTGCATGGTGTACCCAAGACTATTGTGTCTGACAGAGACTCTCGCTTTACTTCACAGTTCTGGCAGAGTCTATAGAAGGAGTACAACATTTCACCCCAGACGGATGGTCAGTCTGAGAGAGTTATCTAAATCTTAGAGGATATGTTTATTGTGTTTTAGACTTTAAGGGGAGCTGGAGCAAGTATTTAGACCTGGCGAAGTTTGCCTATAACAACAGTTACCAGACAAGTATAAAGATGGCTCCATTCGAGGCCCTCTACGGGAGACCTTGCAGATTACCTCCTTGTTGGGCTGAGCTTGAAGATCATGTATTAACTGGGCCAATTTTGGTGGAAGAGATGAACAACCAAGTCAAGTTGATATAGAGGAGACTGACTACTGCACAGAGTCGTCAGAAGAGTTATGCGGACAAGAGAAGAAGACCACTAGAGTTCCAAGTCGGAGACAAGGTATTTCTGAGAGTCAATCCTCAGAAGAGTATCAAAAGGTTCGGATTCAAAGGGAAGTTATCTCCAAGATTCGTAGGACCTTTTGAAATACTTAGAAGGATCGAAGAATGTGCTTACGAGTTGGATCTATCAAGCCGGATGATTTCAGCTCATAACGTATTCCATGTTCCATGTTGAGAAAGTACGAACCTAACCCTTCTCACATTATCCATTGGGAGGAGGTGAACATTCAAGATGATGCTACCTATGAGGAAACTACGGTTAAAATCCTTGATCACAAGGTACAGAATCTGAGAACAAAGGATATTCCCTTAGTTAAGCTACTGTGGAAGCATCACGGATTGGAAGAGGTTACCTGAGAACTGAAAAGTGAAATGAAGACTAAGTACCCGCACCTGTTCACTAGGAACACCTAAACATGTACAAATTTCGAGGATGAAATTTTTCTAAGGAGGGTAGGTTGTAATACCTCATAATTTTGTCAACAAAGAATTATTAATGAAATAAAATTCATTGAGGAAATATATATATATATATATATATATATATATATATATAAAGTATTGGAGGCAAATGAAACCTTAGCATCAAGATGATCTAACTAATGATATAAGGTTAGTGAAATTATCAAATATTAATTAATTATGCAATTATGGAATTAATTATCCAATAGGTAGAGTGAATTATATAATTATTCGTACCCTCTGAAAATAAAAATATGAGATAAATACATAGAAATGAATAAATGAAAATAATATAAAGAAATATAAATTATTAATTGTTGGCAATGTTAATAAAATAGAAAATAAATAAAATAAATACACTGTTAAAGAAATAGAAAGGAGAAAATATTAGAAAATTAATAAAATAGAAGGATTTGTGCATGTGACGACCCACACTTTTGACATTGGATTAACGGATTCGACATTTATGTACTCCATGTATTTTTTAAAATTTTAATGAGAAAATACAAAATTTTTCCCAATTTTTTTTAATTTCGGATTAATTTTTAAAGGAAATAAAATTTTAAGGTGAAAACACATGAAAGTATTAGGAAAATGTGTTTTCTTGAGGAAAATAATTTATAGAATTGATTTATGAATTTTTGAAACAATTATCGGATTTTTTGAATGATAAATGGAATTTTGGGAGAGAAAAATGATTTTTGGAGAAATTATTCAATTTTTGGAGGAAATAATCGAATAAATATTGAAATTTTTATATAATGTTGGTATTTTGATGAAAAATGATGAATTGGACAATTTATAATTGTAGATAACGAAAAATGTGAAATTTCGATATATAACACATATATATAAATATATATTTGTAAAAAGAAGAAAATGAAAAACTAAAAAGAAAAAAATATATATAAAAGGGGGGACCTGGGCTGACCCAGGCGCTGGGCCTGGGTCGGCCCAGGCCCCACTGGGCCAAGCGCCTGGCCCGCACGCGCAGCCCGGGCGCCCAGCGCCTGGGCCAGGCCGGTGGGCCGGCCCACGTGCCAAGAGGGGCCCAGCCCCTCTTCTTCTCCTTGCTCTTGTGCAATTTTTTCTGGAATTTTAGCGAATTTTTGGTCATTTCCAGCACAAAAACCATGGGAGCATGTGGTATTTGATCCATGGTTTTGGTCATCACTTCATGGCCTCCCTTGTGGCCAATCCAGGCTGCCAACTGGGCATCCAGCATGTGATGCTAGATGCCACCTGGATGCCACATGTCACCCATTCTTGTGATGCAAGCCTCTCCCATGCAACAAAACTCCCTCTTGAGCTCAAACCCAAAAAAATTCCAGAATTATGTAGCTAACTTCCCTAGCTTGAATCTTCTTCAATTCTCAACCAAACCCAACAAATTATAGCTTGATTTGAAGCTTGTACCACCACCTACAAGATCCTACAAGTGGTTTGCCCAATCCTTGATCCATTTGAAGCAGAAAGCACCAAGAAGAGGGCTGTCCACACTGTTCAAACCCAGAAATTTCAGAAAGTGTGTGTGCTGGAGCCATTTTTGGAACCTTAGACCTTGGCCATTTCCAGTTCCTTCTTGAAGGTAAAATAATTCACTCCTCTCATTTTAGTATGTACTTTGATCTTCAAGGGTTAGAGAATGAGAAATAAGACCTTATGCATGATTTTAGAACACTTGAAGTTGGCCACTTACTCACTGTCACAACTGTGAAACAGAGACAGTTGGAGCAATCTTGGAAAGCTTATTCTTGAACCACTCTAGGCATGTCCTTAAGGTAAAAGTTCATCATTCTACTCCTTATCATGAATATTTAAGTGTCCAAGTAGTAGAAATCAGAAATTGAAACATTTAACGTGTGGTATAAGCCAATGTTGCTGACTGTTAAACATACTGTTGCGACAGTACCAACAGAAACAGTTTGGGGCCATAATAGGAGCTACATTCGGGACACCTAAAGGCACCCTTTCGAACTGGAATCAGAGACATTATAGAGTCCATAATAGAGGTTCCAAAGAGGTATAAATACTTAACCTTAAACTCTTATAGATGTGAATGATAGGCATGCTTTTAATGTTGCATACTACTGATTTGGAGTGGTTGTGATTAGAGAATATGTTATGACCTGTAAACTGTAAGTGGACCCAAGAAACAACCCATAGAAGGGTGATTGAATGAGGAAAAAAAACACTAGAGGATAGTGAAATCTATGCACCCAGAAATTTCCTGCAATCTGTCCGAAATTTCTGAAATAAAATTGACTGACCAAACCATGATAGATTAAGCTGAAATTTGGTGGAGAGACCCCTAGATATGTCTATAAGTTTCCTACAAAATGTCAGATTATTCTGATGTGTGTAGCTAGGCCAACTGAGGCAATAAGTCACTGCCTATCACAGGGGATACGGGGTATGTGCAGTTTCTGTTATCATGCTTAGAAACCTTAGTAAATGAGGTCCAAAAATTGTAATTTAAAATTCTGGAGAAACTTTAAGAAGTCTTGAACAGTTCTGCAAAGTTTGATGCAAATCCGATGAATGAATTGCTCGCAGAAAAATCGGGAAAATGGTTGCTTAGATAGGGTCATAGGCTAAGGTTTGTGCCTAAGTAATGTGAATTGGGGATGTTGACCCTTTTTGGTCCAATTGACCCCATAATGACCAGAATTGACCCTGTGTGACTTTTTTGACCAGCTAGGTCAGCAAATGATAGGTTGACTAGGGTTGACCAAGATTTACCAAGGTCAATCAAATAGACTTAGTAACTAAGGCAAGGTGAATGAACATGTGTAAACTATTCTTGACTAGGTCAAGTAATTGATTAACCAATGATATAGAATTAGAGTGAGCCAACTCCCACGTTAATGATAAGCAATTTCGTCAATTTCGTAGGTCCCAGTGCTAGCAGGACGCGACCGGTCGCGAGAGGAGCGCCGGTAGCGGAGCATCCCTGTGAGTAGTGTTTTCTAACTCATTTCTTAGAACTTGTTATTCTGTGCATTGTGAAAACGGTATTACATATTGTGATGAACTTTCATCCTTTAAATGTGTCTTAAATGAAAAGTGCACCGAATGTCGAGGTTCGGGAGCGGGTTAGGGTATTGGATGCGGTAGAGCAATTAGGGCGAGTTGTGACCTTGATAGTGACCACCTAGCACAGAGTGCCTATTGAGTGTTTCTGTGGGCCTACGATGATGGCAACGACAATAAGTCCTAATCGGGTCGCCACGATACGCCTAACTATTTGCAACTCGCTCGTGTATTGATTGGGCTCCCCTAGATCATCGAGTGACCACCTAGCACAGAGTGCCTTAAGGGGGGTTTTGTGGGCCCAAATTTGGGTCGTCACCTCTACACCTAACCGTTGGCTTTCTCCTGCTTGAGTGTTTTTAATCGCTTCGGAGAGCTTGCGAGCCTCGGCGAATGTTTTCATTATTTAACTATTTTTAACAAAGGTGCACGACTGCATGATGAATTTAAATTGTGTTTACTATTGCATTCACTTGCATAACACTATTGTTCATACATCCATGGCACATGTTTTAACTGTGGAATACTTGTTTTAAGTTTGAATTAGACTGCATTACTCACTGAGCTGTCGTGGACAATTAGGCCCACTACTCTAACATTTCAAGTTCTTCAGCCGCGAACAAGGGCAAGGGAGTGGTTATCGCGTAGAACTACCCTCTCTTACTCTTTTGGGTAGGACTTGTATTTTCCTTTATGTTATTGTGTTTTGAGAGGTAGAACCATGTATAGGGGTGAGGATAGCCTATATATAATGAATAGTCTCTCCCGTTGCTACACATGTGTAATTACCCATTTTGGAAATATGAAGTTCTTATTAGTATTCATATGTTAGATCTCTTCTGCATTACTTATGATTACTCTGATAGTGTGTGATGTGGTGTTGTATGTTGAGGCTTAACAGTGTCTTGGTAAGCTCAGCTTGCGAGCGGGTTTGTTGGGACACTATGCCGGTCAGTTCGCCCTTCATCCTAGGGAAGGGGTCCCGACAGCGTTGGTATCAGAGCCAGGTTTTTCCCAATTAGGGAATAACAAGTGTTATTGACGTAGGAGAGTCTCAGAGTAATCACAGAAGTACAAAGGAGAAAAGACCCTTAGAAAAGACTTAGAGTAGCAACACGGGAGTATGAACAAAAACTTTCTAACTCCTGACTGGCAAGAAGAGGAACCAAGTGAGAGTGGCTATATCGCGAGGGGAATCGGACTGTCATAGGGTGTTAGTGAGATTTAAGATTGAGACTTGAACCTTGTGGGTTAAGTGATTCCTTAGAAATAGTCGCCTTAATGTTTGAAGTCGTGGCCTGCTCATTTGGAACTAATGAAAGTTAACCATTTTTATGTAGACCACGATGCCTCCTCGACGTGGGAGACCACGCAGGACTCCAGAGCCGCAGCCGCCGCCGCCGCCACCTCTGGTTCAGTTTGGGCAGGATGCCATATAGAGATTAGAGGCCTTGATCAGAGCGTCTAATGAGGCCGGTCACGCCCAAGTGGCCTTACTGAGTGAGAGGCTTGACAGGATTGAGGCCGAGAAACAGAGGGCTGAGCCAACAGCGCCTCCTGCGCCTGTTATACCTGAGATCCAGGAGGAGGAGAGGGCCGCAGCCCAGGCAAAGGCAGCCCCAGTGAGGCAGGGCGATGACTCCACTCATGATCGCCTCCTGAATAGGTTCTTGGATCTGAGGCCCAAGGAGTTCTACGGGGGTTTGAGTCTAGATGTAGCAGAGAACTGGCTTCTCAACATTGAGAAGAATGCTCGGACACTGAAGCTATCAGAGGAGAACCAGGTGTTGTTTGCAACACACATGTTCAAGGATGAGGCCGCGGTTTGGTGAAGGGCCACTCAGTCTATAGAGGACAGATTTCTACATGGGCTCGGTTTCGAGAGCTATTCCTAAGTGTTTACGTCCTTACAATAGAGAAATAACATAAAAAGGTGGAGTTCCTGACCTTACAGCAGGGAGATATGTCAGTTAGGGAGTACACCCACAGATTTTTTAGACTGGAGGCCTATGCACCCGAGCTTGTGAGTAACCCGAGGGAGAGAGCTGGATTCTTCCGTCGAGGGTTGAGGGCCAGCATCAGAAAGGCTACGTTAGCATGCAGTGAGGCTACTCTTGAGATCATATAGAGGCATGCACTACAGTTTGAGTCGGATGGTAGGGATCAGCGTCCGGCCCCACGGATGGTATAGAGTGCATCCTTGCAGACGCAGCCCCAGTCTCAGCCACAGTCGCAGGCACAGGGAGGCCATCGGGGTGGGTCCCGAGGAGGCAGGTTTTATAGGAAGAGGAAGTTTATAGAGGGACAGTCTGGAGGAGCACAGACTCAACCTACTACTGCAGTTACCCTCGCAGCTACCCCAGTACAGGCATATCAGCCGGTAGAACAGCCATCGACCTAGCAGGGAGGCCGAGGTGGAGGTCGAGGCAGAAGTAGAGGCAGAAATTTAGGGGGCAGAGGACAGGGTCGAGGCCAGACCAAGCAGAGACGACCGCTTATATGTTACCAGTGTGGTCAACTAGGCCACAAGAGATATCATTGCCTTATGCCTGTCCTAGCTTCCAGTGCACCCACCACTAGCACTCGAGAGACGACACAGGCCATCACCTACCCAGATTTTGAGGCGACGAAGGCTTTAGTAGAGGGTAACATGTTGTTACTTGATACATCTGTCTATGTGTTGATTGATGCTGGATCTACATTGTCTTTTATTTCTGGGCATGTCATAGATAGATTGATACTTCGACCCGTTAGAACATCTACATGGCTCGTGTTGAGCACTGTAGCCGGGGAACGGATCTACCCCAATTTGATTTGTGAGGGTTGCATGTTGAGGTTTGACGACTTCGAGACTCTTGTAGACTAAAAGAGTATTAGAGTTCTTGGAGTTCGACGCTATACTTGGGATGGACTAGCTAGCAGCTTATCATGCCTATGTCGACTGCTTCGCCAAGAGAATAGTATTTCAGATTCTAGGACAACCTATTGTGACCTTCCAGGGTAGTGTTTTAGATAGACCGAGGACACTTGATAGGATAGCGACACAGTCTAACATGGATACATTGGCAAGTATGATCACCACTGGTGAAGGACCTTCACAGCAGAGCAAAGATGAGATTCCTGTTGTTAGAGACTTTCCTGACGTGTTTCCCGACGATTTGCCTGGCTTACATCCCAAACGGGAGATTGATTTTATTATTGAGATTATTCCGGGGACATAGCCCATTTCGATCCCTCCTTATCGAATGGCGCCTAAGAAATTACAGGAACTGAAGGTCCAACTTGAAGAGTTGATGAGTAAGCGTTTTATTACTCCCAGTGTGTCACCTTGGGGTGCTCTAGTATTGTTTGTGAAGAAAAAGGATGGGAACCTCCGTTTGTGTATCGACTACAGACAGTTGAACAAGGTGACAGTGAAGAACAAGTACCCTCTCCCGCGTATTGATGACTTATTTGACCAACTCCGAGGTGTCAATGTATTTTCAAAGATCGATCTGAGATCTGGGTACCACCAGTTGAGAGTCAAGGAAGAGGGTGTACTAAAGACGACCTTTCAAACTCGCTATGGGCACTATGAGTTCTTAGTTATGTCTGTGACGACCCGCATTTTTTATCATCGGAACAACGGGTCCGACGTTCATGTACTCAATGTATTTTTTGGAATTATAATGAGAAAATACAAGATTTTTTCCTATTTTTCTCAAATTCGAATTTATTATTAAAGGAAATAGAAATAATTTGAGAAAATACAATTTTAAGGAGAAAACACATGAAAATATTAGGAAAATGTGTTTTCTTGAGGAAAATAATTTATGGGATTAATTTATGAATTTTTGGAGTAATTATCAGAT
>JAJIYU010017900.1:0-11463 GCA_030144865.1 Tinospora cordifolia | reverse complement strand
GTTTAGATATAACATAGTTTGTCCTGAGCATTTATGTTATATTATTTTCCTTACATTGGTTACATGATGAGTTGACATGTTTATGATTTTATCATCAATTGTATGTGCTTGATCACACTTATATTAGGAAAGGTTCAAGGGAGCACTCGCTTTTCGAAAATATAATTGGATGGCCAAGTTTCCATCACAACATATATTTGGATTGTCATCTCACAAGACATCAAAATTCTACATGATGACTTATATGATTAAGAAGGGACCTCATTAACAACATACTCAAGTATAAGTCTTATAGACTTTTGAGGCTTTTAACATTAATGAATAAGCATACGGTTTTAAGTACATTGGGTGTGTGATGCAGAATTGAGAATTTCGTGATTTATAATAATTTTACATAGTTTTGATATAGTAAATACTATGATTGACTTAAATTGACTATAACCTCCACTTGGGAATCAGAGCATAAATTTCATGCAATGTGTGTGATGTATATTAATTTTGGGAGTACAGTAGCAGCTAGATTTTAATATGGAATGACATGACATGATCCCTCTTGGGTATTTGAGTTGTAATTACTTATCCAAAATGTATGTAATTGCTTTGGTATTTTTTTTTTAAACTATATGTACATATATAACACTTGTGTTGATCTTGGTCAGATAGTGAATACATGTTAAGATATCAAATTTGTATATTGGAATCTAAAGATTGTTAAATGGAGAATGAGATGCTTTATGTGATCCATATTGTTATGGTAATCCCTCACGTAAATCACTATTCTTAACAACATAACGTATGCAATGTCAGGTGAATATGCCTAGAAATAACATCTTTGGCCACTCTAAACAACTTAACATTTTTTTTTTTGTACAAGTCTCTTATCAATCTGAACAATCATTTTTGAATAAAACTCGTTATTATATGTACATATCCACAATTGTCAAACTTAAATATCTACAATTGTTAGGCACAAATATGTACATTTATACAAAAGTAGTCTAATATAAAAAGTCTAATATAAAAAGGTTATATGTAGTCATCCAAGAAAATGAGGTCTAAGCCTACAACCCATAATTGTATATATACTCATTAAAATCTAAGTATAGTATTGAATTTCATAGGCAATTATTCTTGTCTTTAAAAATTTTAAGCACAAGTCTTTACACAATACAAATATTCATCACAAAGTCACTAACATCAACTTATCGGCTCTCTATGCTACTAAAGATCAATTGTGTGCTATTCTTTTACCCTTATCGCATGCAAAAGGCTTGAAAAGAACAGTGACAAGTGCTTAGTAAATAAAAGTCTCAATATGTTACTCGAAATACATCAATAAAACCACATGAATCCATGAGCTTGTAAATTCTACTTGAAACATATAATACTTAATAAGTATGTATTCATGTAGTAATCAAATGCAAAAACCTATTGTTCCATACAATTGGGCTAATAATTAACATAAATGAATTAGTCTTTCCCATTGTATCATGCATTGAAGTTAAAACCCATGTTAATTGAAACATCATTCTCTCCATACGTTTTCATCAAAACTTTCCCATGGCGATCCATTGAAGTTAATAGAACATGTTATACAAACATATTGTTCTACCCCAACAAACACATGTATAGTTTTCCTTTAATGCCCGAAAATTTTGTACTAAATTTGATGAACAAAATTAAATAAATTCAACTTTTATAGCATTTTTTGGAGTATAAACTATGTATACTCCAAGGAATAAAATAAAGTAGGAAAAGTAAAATTATTAATACATTTTTTGATATCTGAAAATGAATAATAGAAGTAAACAGAAATATATATATGTGTGTGTGTGTGTGGAATATTTGTAAGTATGTGTATGTATTAAATATATGTATTTAAGAATGTATATATGTGTGAAAATGTGTATGTCAACTTGTTTTTATTATTAGGTACAAAATTATTGTTTTTATTTAATATATATTTAGTTATGTGTATATGTGTGTGTGTGTGTGTGTGTGTGTGTGTGTGTGTGTGTGTTTGTATATATATATCAAAGAAAGAAAAAAAATTTCATGTATGTGAATTCGACACGTACGTTGAAGCATGGAGTATAAAAAAAAAGAAAAAAAAATGGAAAAAGAAGACAAAAAAATACAAAAAAAAATTATGAAAAATCTTGAACAAACCCTAAAATGTCTTTCTTCAACCCTAGCTACCAGAACCTAATGAAAATTAAAATTTTCCTATCTGAAAACACCCAAAAATTATGAACATTGCTCCTGAAAAACTCTATATAAACTCTCTTCCCCACTTCTTCTTCTTCATCCCAACAAGAGTCGATAAAACCCCTCTGGCTCTTTGTGCCTCCTTCTTGGCACTTAGTTTTCTTTCTTAAGCTGTTTTAAACAACTAGTGGAGTAGTAGCAACAGAGTGCTACAAAAATCTAAGTGCAAGTAACAAGAAAGATCTAAGAGAAGCTCAGAAAATTCAAAAGGAAACAATTTTGAGGTGAAAATGATTCCTACTTTTTTACTTTCTTATTTTGATTCAAATAAAGCTTGCTTGGGTGTTTTGCTTTTATCTTATATACATGTCATATAGAATATGCATGCTTAGGTTTATAATAATGCATAATCTATAATGTAATGTTATCATACTTGTACGTTTAAATCCTGTTGAAATATTTAAATGTTATGTTTCAAATTTAATAAAAGCTTTATAAAGATAATAACCACGTACCGACACAGGGACGAATGTTCTCGTGAGTATTCCAATCAAGAGTTGTAAGGTAATACATGGTTTAAAGTTGACCCTTCCTCAACTCTAATGGGTCTAAGTTCAGTATTGAAGCTCTTTCCCTAGGGTTAGAATATTGGAGGATATCATTTCGGTCTTTAACGTCAACTAAAATAATATACTATTTAAACCCTTTAATTTATGAAAAGTGGTTGGTATACATGTTTTATTTTGTCAAAATAATAATTTAAATATTTGAGATGATCTATTAGGCTTTTAGCTCACCCTTTCCTCTTTAATATTTTACGAAATTAAATGTCAAAGCTGTTTGAGAGTCATTTAAATTTCTTAAGAATTTTTTTAAATTATAGGACATGTTGACCTAATTTATTTTATTTCACTGTAATAATCAAAGTCTTATGTACTTGGATTTTGAATTAATTAACATTGAAATTTTATTTTATGGTGTTGTTATTTTTCATGAAATATATAATATTTAGACTAAAGTGCACAGGAAATCGTGGGTATTTGAGACTTACAAAGGAAAAAGGTTAACGTAACATGGATCCGCCTCTTGGGCGGCTCAACATCCAAGAAAGGAAAGAAGCGAGGGCAGCGCAAGTAAATTGCGTCCTCAGAGCCATGTGGGCCTGGGGTGTGGGAGGCAGGGTGTTATATTTCCACACATGCATTATTTTATAAAAGAAATTATGTGATCAAAACAAAATTTATAATTTAATGTGATTCACATAAAGGGATCCATAAAGTGGGATGCCCTAGGTGCTCAATGATCATTGAGCATCTGCTTGGACTAGAAATGAACATTTTTTTAGAGTGGGGCTAAAATCACCCCACAATTGCCTCTCTTCAACCCACAATTTAATTTCACTTTTACCCTTGCCTAAATTATCTAAACTACCCTTCATTAAACACCCCATTTATCACCCCAAATACCCATATTCACCCCACCCTACCCACTAATCGCTTCCACCATCCCTTCATTGTCTCTGGTGAGTAGTAGTAACTTCCCAGTGATTTTTCGATGAGCATTCTGTCCAGTTTTTTGCAAGGTTTTCATTTCTTAATAAGGTTTTAAGTTTATAATGGTGAAAAAGTACACAAATCTAATGCTATTTTTGTTCATTTTTGTCGTTGAAGTTAGAGCTCTGATTTGGATCAAGATTTAGTTGATTTTTGGAAGAACAGACACTGCATTTTTAATGTTTTATTTCGAGCCTGCCTCTACCCTGCGTGGCCAAGACACAGGTAGAGAGTCTCGGTCAAAGGTGGCCAAGACTAACGCATGAGTCTCAGCTAGATAGGGCCGAGACTTACACATAAGTCTTTCGACAATCTTTGGCCAAGACTCACAGTGTGAGTCTTAGCCTTGCCTTGTCGAGACTATGCCTATTGCATTCACTTCATTTTTTTGGTTTCCTTGACTAATTAATATTTATTTTGATAATTTTAGGTTGAAGAAGGATACAGTGATATTATTGTTGATAATATGGAGCAATTTACATCGGTGAAACTATTTACGTCAAGGGAAGAAATGATCTCGTAGGCACAAGATCGAAAAAATATTAATGGGTTTGTTGTGACTATAAAGAATTCTGATACTAGAGGAAATAGTAGACGAGCAAGAGTAAATCTTGCTTGTGAAAGATGTGCGATGTACAAGAAAGGAGCAAAAAGGCAATGTGTTGACAGTGAGAAGAAAGTAAAAAGAAGATAGGAGACAAGAACTAAGAAGTGTGATTGTCCCTTTTTGTTGAATGAAAAGAAGTATATAGATCTTAATAGTAGCATGTGGTACTCAAAATCATCCGTCAGTAAAATACCTTGAAGGTCACTCATATGCGAGTAGGTTGGATAGTGATGACATTGATGTCATGTTGCAAATGACAAAGGACAATGCATGGCGAAGAGAGATATTAATATAGTTAAAGAAAAG
The DNA here is from genome assembly GCA_030144865.1 of Tinospora cordifolia. Taxonomy (NCBI): domain Eukaryota; kingdom Viridiplantae; phylum Streptophyta; class Magnoliopsida; order Ranunculales; family Menispermaceae; genus Tinospora; species Tinospora cordifolia. The sequence continues at coordinate 6,789 of JAJIYU010017900.1, read as the reverse complement.
AAATTCGATGAATTCATCCACCTTGAAGACTATCTACAATGCAAGACAAAAGCAAAGATTAATAAAAGCTAGGGGTAGGATACAAATACAACAATTGTTACACTTATTGGATGAAACACAATACACCGAATGACATAGGTGTGAAGGTGAAAGTAATGTAGTGAATGACATATTTTGGGCTCATCTTCGTTTAGTTGAGTTGTCGAGAGCTTTTGTCGAAGTGTTGTTAATTGATTGTACCTATAAGACAAATAGGTACAAATATCTAGTTGTACATATTGTTGGCATGACATCTATAAAGATGACATTTGTAGTTGTATTTGGGTACATATTAGCTAAAAAAGAGGACAATTTCCCTTAGTGTTTGGAGAGATTAAAAGAATAGATTGATGGATTTCTTGGGCCAAATGTGATTATTACTGATACATATTACCTCGTAGAATGTTAGCTTGGCTCCATCTATGTATAATTTCCCGCAAGAAAACAGAGATGTAAATGAATACTTTTGTATACATAAATGAATTTTAGATGTAAATGAATATTTAAGTTATTTATATGTCATCATAAACGATTGAACTTTTGATATAAATGCATAAAACATAATTCATATGCTTTACCATCATATATGAAGACAATGGGACCAATATGTTTAAAATCAATTAAACAATCTTATTAAAGGTATTGGAGAGGGTATTATGACTTGTTTTAGAAGCAAGCCACAAAAAATGCCATTAACATAATCGGTTCAATGGGTCTCAACGAGACAGGGCCGAGACCCTCTAAACCTATGCCCAGGGCTGAGACCCTCTAAACCTATTGACATGAGCGATGCCCAAGACCCTCTAAACCCATTGACATGAGCAGAAATTCTTTTTGAACTTTCATCCATTGTAATGTTAATGTTAATTAAAAACAAAATGGATTCATAAGTGAATTGTGATCTTTCTTAGTACCCCAAGAAAGAAATTTTGTGGCCTTTAACTTCGTAATACCACAAGACGCCTTGTATATAAAATAAGTTTGTAATTTTTAGTAATTTTGTGTTGCACCAAATATTGCATTATTTTGCTTTTAATCTTCTTTTATCAAACCAAAATATGTCCTTTAAAATAACATAAATATTCATCTCATAATTGTTGGCTTTGATCATAATTAATAAACTTAAGTAACTAAAATATTAACTAAAGTAAATTAACTATTACAGTGATACAAAATATATTGTTCAAATATTATTTAAAGACATTACAATGGTACAAAATATCTTAATCTAAGCACCACGAGAGACCCTTCGCTTCCTTGTAAAAATACTTTGAAATGGTTGCAACGATCCAATGTCATTTGGCACAATGGGCCTCGAAGGCATATTCGCCTCATCAACAGTCCCCAAATGCACTGCTCCTCCAATGTTAGTAGCCCAAGATTCCAGACACTTATTCAATGAGAGAGAGATCCACCAGGGCAAAAACACTATAGATACAAGATATATGAGGGGGGTGAATGCTTTCTTTTTTTTCTTTTTTGGCATTTTGAATCTGTGCAATTGTTAATAAACCACTGCATTCGTCGACTCTATCCGATCTGAGATCTCTATGAAACATGAGTTGTAGAACAAGCTATGGATAATTATTTCCAAAAGTTTAGTTTCGCCAGCTACTCATAACCCAAGAAGGATTGAGGGAAATTTCGGAAAAATATGGATGTGATGATGAAAATCAAATGAGTAGCAAAAAAAAGATAAAGGGAATGGTTATAGTTATAAGACATCCAATTATTGGATCATCAAAGGGCAAAAGAAAGGATAATATACTAAATTAAAGAAACAAAACATCAATTAAAAAAAAAGAGAGGTAATTTACTAGATATGATCCATCTATATCTAACAGATCAGTTCAAAATATTCTATTGGACCTTCAAAAATGAATTCTGTAGACTGAACTGTTCTAATATACTAATCACATATATTAATATATTATATTAGTATATGTGATATATGTGATGAATCCATATTTAGTAGACTTTTGACTATTATGAAAGGGTTGATTTATTTTACATATGCCTAATACACCTAAAAAAGCATTTTGGTGTCCAAAAACCACTTCGGTTTCTGGTTGTTCTATATACGTCTGCTTTTGCCCAAATGGGCATTTTGAACTTCAGTTAAGTTATATAACAAAGAGGATTCTTGAGTTCCTTCCCTAATGATGAGAAGGCATTCATTCTTTCATGTCAAAATACTTCAATGGGTACGCATAAGAAATAGGCCAATTCAGCAGCTTTTTGTTCAATTTCTCGTGGAGTCAAATTCTCATCAGTACGAGTCAAGGGAATGGCCCCCCGGCCTCCGATTTTCATATAAAGGACACGACGAGAATAAAGACCCTCTTTAACCTCCATTCTAATCGATTGGATATCTCTCATAAAGAATCTAAGGAAGATGCGACGATTTATTCCAAGGAATCCCCAACGAAAAATACACACTATTCCCTCTTTTCTATCGAATTGATCATAACCACTACCCACATTCTACGAAATTGTGCACCACAAACAAGAGCTAATGAACAGACCCGCGATCCCATAAAAAGACATCACGATCCCTTGGGGAAAAAAAGGATTTGTTGAGACGAAAATAAAGATATCAGATTCTTGCCAAGATAACTAGAAGTTCCAACCAATAAGAATCCTAGTGAACCTAAAAAAAGGATACAGGCCCAGCAGAAATTACTTGTTTTTTGAGACCCCGTTTTAAGTTTTATCAATATACGTTCCGATCGCCAGTTCATATTAGATCCAGTTATATTTTATTGGAATTGAGAGAATAACCCAAATGAATTTAACTTTGCTTTTTGTTTGTTTCCGAAGTAACTCTCATCAACTAGCACTATTATGATGTGAACCATTAGAGGTAGTTCATTGAACCGGTTATTAGATATAAAAAAAGAGCATCCCCTTTATATGATCTCACTATGGATATCCACATACATATGGATACATTGACTTTCCATTTCAAACCTTCGTCAATCTATTTGAAAAGAGCTATAATACATTTATCCACCTATCATGTCATGTTTTCAACAGTTTTTTTTCTTTCATTTGTGTTTGGGAGAAAAGTCACATATATTCTACTAAATGGATATCTGTATTATGATCCAAGTCTAAGTCTTGAAAAAAAAGAATTTGTTGGATCTAGACAATCTTGTTTTTTTGAACATGAAGAGATAAAGAAGCCATTGCAATTGCCGAAAATACTAAGCCTACTAAAGGCACCAAAATAGAGGGAAAGTCGAGAATTGTCATAGAATGGATACCTCGATTGAATATTTGTACCTGTTCTAAAGATATATTAGAATAATATAACTAAAGATATATTAGAATATTACAATAAGTATATCCATTATAAGTATATAATAATAGGTGCAAGGAGTGTAGAACTAAATAAGTGTAACTATTCACTTTTATACATGAATACGTGAAATATATGTATATGACATACATATTATTATGTATATGACAATTTATATATATGACAATCCACTTTATTATTCTTGCTCTCTTTGTCCTTATCTTCGAATTTTCGAATTCTAATCTAATAAATCTAATCTAATAAAAAAAATAAAAAAAAATAAAATAAAAAACGAAATGAAATTTGAAATAAAGAATTTGAAATAAAGAATAAAGAAAAGAGTTTCTTAAAAGTTAAAAGTTGTCAAAGGATTCTAACGAATCTGATCAAACAAGGATTCCTAGTGAAAACCGGAGTTCTCAGGGGATATATAAAAGATTTCTATTTTTTTTCTATACTATATTTGAATTATTCTAGATATAGAATATAAATATGTAAGAAGGGAACATGAAATTCTTTTTATTTTCCTAATTTCGAGAAGGAAGAATTCACTCTTTAACTCTTTATACTATAAGAGTATTCCTGATTACTAATCAGGAATATAGGTAGTTAGAAACTGGATCCCGAGGAAATAATAAAAAGTAATTATCCGAAACTTCTGATCCTTTCTACAATTTCATTTTTTTTTATTGATTTTTTTATTCCGATAAGAATAAGATAAACAAAATACCTATTCTCCACAAATAACTCAATTGAATGCTCTACGTGATTGAATTTTTATTCAAGGGAAAAAAACCGTGAAGCTGAAATAACTCACTCAAAATACCTTTTAAAAGATTACGCGGTACGATTGGATCGAATAAGCCCTTATGGAATAAATACTCAGCCACTTGTGAACCCTCAGGTACTGTTTTATTCAATGTTTGTTCAATGACTCTTTTACCCGCAAATGCAATGTAGGCATTCGGTTCGGCAATAATGATATCTCCCAACATACCAAAACTGGCTGTCACTCCACCCGTTGTAGGAGATGTAAGGATTGATACATAGAATAACTTTTTATTTGATTGATAATCATATAAAGCAGAAGATATTTTAGCCATTTGCATCAAGCTCAAACTCCCTTCTTGCATGCGTGCTCCTCCGGAAGCACACACTATAATAAGAGGAAGAGATCCATTAGTAGCATACTCGACCAAACGGGTAAGTTTCTCGCCGACTACGGATCCCATACTGCCCCCCATGAACTGAAAATCCATAACCCCAATTGCTATGGGAATACCATTTAGTTGACCTATGCCTGTTTGAACGGCTTCACTTAATCCTGTTTCTTTTTGATAAGAATCAATACGATCCCGATAAGGTTCCTCCTCCGAATGAAATTCAATGGGGTCTATAGAAACCATGTCTTCATCCATAGGATCCCAAGTGCCCGGATCAATCGAAAGTTCGATTCTATCTGAACTACTCATTTTCAAATGATATCCACATTGTTCACAAATATTAAGTTTTGACCTAAAGAATTTCTTATAATTTAATCCATAACAATTTTCGCATTGAACCCACAAATGCTTGTATTTTTGATTTATATCATTTGTATCGCGATCATTATAGCCTCCTCTGATATTGAAATCACTTCCATTTGCGCTAGTTTTTATACTGGAACTCCCACCGTCAATACTATTTACGCTTTCACTACAAATGTAACTATAAATGTAATTCTTACTGTAATTGTTGCTACCGCTTAAAATGGAACTATCAATATCGATTTCAGAATGAAGATAACTGTCAATGTAACTATTAATGTGATTATTCCAACTATATTTACTATCATACATGTCACGATTATAGCGGTGCTCGTCACTTTGAAACCCATTATTCCGATAACTAGAATTTAGATAACTAGAAAAATCACTTTTTAGTTCACTCAAAAAAGAACGATCGTTGTCAATCTCAAAAATCAGATTTTCAATATCCAAATATATGGAATAGTTGTCACCATTACTATCCCTAACTAAAAAAGTGTCATCAGAGATGAAACTCCGAATGTCTCTGACACCGAATAAATGATCAACATTAGTGCAACTAGAGCTGTCACTATCATCCCAACTATGAATGTTTTTATCTATATTATTTATAACGGGGTCTTCACTTCCATTAGTATTTCCAATAGTACCAATACTGGCCTTACTTAGCCCACACCCGCGTTCTAACTCGTCGTTAGACAACATCGAATTGAACCAACATTTTTCCATAGAGCCTTGCTGCCCCCTATTTGAATGAAAATACAATAATACAATAGATGAATAGTCATTGGATGAAGAATCATTTGAATATGAATATTTCCCCCGGGAATATTCATATAGATCCAATCACTAGGATCATTAACTACATATGAGTATTGAAAGAAAGAGTTCTCTTTTGTGGGAATCGGGGGCTCTCTTCACTATATATGATATATGATGGAACCCTTTCTTCAATTAGAAATATAAAGGGAGGCTTCGCCCGTGCCGTGTACAAATTATCATCGAAAAGATAAATATTTGTTCTCTTCTATGATATGAAAAATGGATTTTCGTATAATTTCGTAGAATAATAAGATAAGTTTCTATCGCATGCAACCCGGAAGGAAAAGGACAATATACAGGATGGTTCGAAGGATGGGATCCTTGGCTCGAGCCAAGGCCGAAACTACGGGATATAAAAAAACCACCAATCCTAAGGAGCCATAGGATTAATTATGGATCCAACAATAGAAGCATTTGAGTTGTTTAGTCTTAAATCTTGTAGTCTAGATCGTGTAGATCTAGATCAAGTCTATACTACTATATCTCTACTACTTTACTTCATATATTTTGTTATTGTAATTCTATTTTTTTTAGAATGTTTATTATTTATGCTTATGCAATATATATGAATTAGGAACCTCATTGTTTATTCGGCTCAATCCTTTTAGTAAAAGATTGGGCCGAGTTTAATTGTAATTCAATTAAGGAAACGATCGGTAATTACTGGATTACAAAGTATCCATTGCTTCAAATTCGAATTTGATCTCCTTCCATACCTCACAAGCAGCAGCTAGTTCAGGGCTCCATTTGCTAGCCTCACGGATAATTTCATTACCTTCACGAGCAAGATCACGTCCTTCATTACGAGCTTGTACACACGCTTCTAGAGCTACTCGGTTAGCTACAGCACCCGGTGCATTTCCCCAAGGGTGTCCTAAAGTTCCTCCACCGAATTGTAGTACGGAATCATCTCCAAAGATCTCGGTCAGAGCGGGCATATGCCAAACGTGAATACCCCCTGAAGCCACAGGCAGAACACCTGGTAAAGAGACCCAATCTTGAGTGAAATAAATACCGCGACTGCGGTCTTTTTCAATAAAATCATCGCGTAGTAAATCAACAAAGCCCAAGGTGATTTCTCTTTCCCCCTCCAGTTTACCT
>JAJIYU010017899.1:0-11448 GCA_030144865.1 Tinospora cordifolia | reverse complement strand
CCCAGCCTCGCAGCCAGTCTAGTTGGGGACACCCACGAGGACACCTAAAGGTCAGTTATCACCTCGGTACGTGGTTTTAAACTTCTTTAGTTTCACATTTCATCACAGCTCATTCCACACAATTGATACATCGAGATATGAAAATGAAACATGTTGGACATCCATGTAATCAAAACAAGAAATCCTTCCATATTATCTAGGCATGCAATCACGATAAGAAATTTAAACATCCATCATGTTATTTTAGCATTCAAATAGTCAACCCAATCAATGTTCATTCAAGTAGTCCTAGTATGCTTCTATGCATCTAATTTAAACACACATCATATTCTATATTTAAATTTGAATAATAATAGGAAGTACAGTAGTGGCACACACCTTTCTTTCGAGCACCTCGGCCTTTGTGCCGCACTTTGCAAATTCTTGGATTTTTAATCTGAAAAATAAAAATCATCTAACTGAGTCCAAAACCCCTATTACACATTTAAATCAAATAAAAGAAATAAACCTCAAGGCTTGGATATTTTAAAGGTGCTTGTGAGGCTCATGTATGTATACATATATATATATATATATATATTTGAAATGAGATCCCTCGCCTAGTTACGCACTATTCGACATCCCCAACAATATTTTCTTTCACCTCTAATGCACCTGAAAAACTAGATTTTTCTACAAAAATAATTCGCAATAGTATTTAAAAAGAAATTATGAAACCTAAATCTTGGGTATTAAAAAAATGCGAAACTTCGTATGCGGGTCACAAATGCAAAGGTCCCATATTCATGAGTCTCAATGTTGAAGGTTCAATGCGAAGGGCCATTTGTAAGGTTTGAAACAATAGATCTGAGAATGTAAGATTTTACAAATGAGCATTCAAACCTTAGATCTAAAATACGAGATTTCAAAGTAGCATTTAAAAAAAATGTGATGGTTGTGAAAATAGAAGAGTTTCCAAAATGCAAGATCCGAAAAGTAATGTTTCCATAGCGCGAGAGATTAAAAAATGTGAGGTCTAAAATATGAGATCTCATGGTGAGGGTTTTGAAGGCAAGATCTCAATTTCTAATTTACAACAAGGCACACATCAATCTAAGACACTAAGCTATGAACATTGAAATGCGAGGGTATCGAAAATCAAAGGTTATACCACGTTTTGGTGTTGTTCTCCATAGATCTGAGCTCGCGAATATGTTGTGAGGGTTGTTCTTCGTAGATCTATGCTAGTGAATCTATTGTAAGGGTTTTAGTGTGCTCAAATCTTCCAAAACCCCAACAAAATCAGAAGAATGAGATCGGGATTTGCTGTGCAAGAAAAATTAGATCTAGGGCATCGTTCTTCACAAATTTGTGGAGAAGGATTTGTGTGTAAGAAAAAACAAAATCTAGGGTATCATTATTCACAAATCTAGGTTCAAAAATGCAAGTCCTCCATTGTTGTTCGTCCTCTCTTCTCCTTCACACAGAAAACAAAAAAAAAATAGCAGGGGCTTCTTCTTCTTCCTCGCATGTGAGCATCGTAGCAAGGCTATTGGTTTCGTTCTTCTTCTTCACGCATAACACACAGCAGATCATACCAACAGATTATGCCTTCTTCCTCATCGCACACAAGCAATAGCAGCAAGTTGTTCGCCCTTCTTCTTCTTCATCCAAATCACCATAGATCTGCATTCTTTGTTTCCTTTTCTGCACGCCAAATGCAGTAGATCCTTCTTCTAGTTCTTCTTTCTGTTGCGTTTCTCCTTTTCTTCGTTCCTCTGTTTGCCGGCTGTGAAGATGCAGCACACAACCACCCCTTCTTTCTTCTTCTTTCCGCTGTTCACTGGCCGTGAAGACGCAATAGAGTTGCTACTTCTTTTTCATCTTCTTCTTCTTTATGCACCAGCAATGTCTTCTTCACACCAGATCGCACCAACAGATCTATGCTTTCCTTTTTCCTTTCGTTCTTTGTGCTAAAATGCACAACCGATGTGTTTCCCCCTTTTTTCTCTTTCTTTGTTCCTTTGTTCTTCTTTGTTTCTTATTCATCAAACAAGAAGGAACAAGCTCCTACCTCTTTTTTTTTTCTGTTCTTGTTCGTCAAGATGCAAAATGCAATTGCTCTTTCTTTTTTTTTTTTTTTTGCCCAAGGTTTGAGTCAATAAAAATTTAAAAGTTTATTTTTTATTTATTTATATTTTTTTAAGATGAAACTTGTTTATTTTAAAGAGTTTGATTTTTTTATTTATTTTTCTTCACACATCCTATGCCTTTGTAACCACGCAATTCTCCCCACTTTAATTTTTTTGATTGATTTTTTTGCCAAAATTAGAAATCAATGATTTCTAATTTTTTTCATTATTATCATAATCTTTTATTTATTTATTTATTTATTTTATATTTTTAAGTTTCTAAAGCAATGTGTACGCGTTATAAAATTTCAGGGTATTACAACTTACCCCCCTTAAAAGAATTTCGTCCTCGAAATTTAAAAGAATAAGTTAACTATATGATGTTGTCTTGTCAGGTGTTTCTGGTGAAGAATTTTGGGTACTTCATCTGCATCTCACTCTTTAATTCCTAAGTAGCCTCTTTCAAATCATGATACCTCCACAACACCTTGACCTGCGGAATGTCCTTGGTCCTGAGACTCTGCACCTTATGATCTAATATTTTGATTGTTAGTTCCTCATAAGTCGTATTGTCTTGAAGTAGGATCTCCTCCCAGTGTATGACATGAGATGGGTCTGGCTCATATTTCCATAGCATCGACACATGGAATACATTATGGATCGAGGACATAGATTCGACAAGTCCAATCATAGGTGCATTCACCAACCCGCTTGAATATCTCGAACGGACCAATGAACCTCGCTGCTAGCTTCCCCTTGATTTCAAATCTTCTAATCCCCTTTTGTGGACTAACCTTTAGGAAAACTCTATCACCCGGTTGGAATTCTAAAGATCTTCTTATTTTGTCTACATAGCTTTTTCTCCTACTCTGTGTTGTAACTAGCCTCTTAAATCTTCTTTACCTAAGTGTTCATCTTTTCTACCATCGCTGGTCCTATGAGAACCTGATCCTCAAAGTCTACCCAACAAAATTGTGATCTGCAGGGTCTGTCATAGAGCACTTCATATGGAGCCATATGCTCACCTAATAAATGTTATTAAAGGCAAACTCTGCCAAATAAATTAAGGACACAAGCTCTTAGCATATCTTCTAATATCTTAATGACCCTCTCAGATTGCCTATCGGTTTGAGAATGGAATGTAGTGTTCATGGTGAGCCTACTTCCTAACTATTTTTGCAAACTTTGCCAGAATTGAGATGTGAACCTGGAATCTCTGTCTAACACAATAGTCTTGAGAACACCATGCTGTCTTACAATTTCTTTGACGTATAGTTCTCCAAGTTTTCCAACTGCATCTATAGATCGAATAGGTAGGAAATGAGCTACCTTCGTCAGAAGATCAACAATTACCCATACAATGTCGTCCCCTTTCTAAATCTTCGGTAGGCCACTAATAAAATCTACTACAATATTATCCCACTTTCATTCTAGTATTAGAAACACTTGCAACATCCCTTAAGGTTTTCTGTGTTCTGCCTTCACTTGTTGAGATGTCAAACATCGAGAGACATATTTGCTATGTCCCTTTTCATGCCTTTCCACCAATATGTCTTCTTCAAATTCTGGTACATTTTGTCACCTCCTAGATACATTGTGTACTTAGTTTGATCACCTTCATCTAGGATGGTTCTCTTGTTTTGCCCATTTCCTGGCACACAAACTCTATTCCCAAGCCTCAGTATACCTTCTGCATCAATTCTGAACTCTGTATGCTTGCCTTGCTTGACACCCTTTGTGAGATCAACAATCCACTTGTCACTTTTCTGTTCATCTCTAATTTGGTGTAAGAGATCCACTTGGCAAATCATAGTATACAAATACACTCGTTTCTCATTTGATGTAATACCCAAGTTATACTCACTGATTAACTGGTCCATCTGCCCTCTTTCTTCATCCTTCTTACTAATTTTTCTACTGAGTGCATTGGCCACGACATTTGCCTTGCCCGGATGGTAGTGCAGCTGAAAATCATAATCTTTAAAAAATTCTACCCACCTTCGCTACCTCAAGTTTAATTCTTTTTGGGTACAAACATATTTCAGGCTCTTATGATCTAAAAATAGATCAAAACTCTCCCCATAGAGATAGTGTCTCCTGATCTTTAGTGCAAACACAATCGTTGCCAACTCTAGATCATGGGCTGGGTAGTTCTGCTCATGGGTCTTTAATTGCCTTAAAACATAAGCTACTATCTTTCCCTCTTGTATCAACACCGCACCTAATGCAATAAACGAAGCATCAGTGTATAGGGTGTACTTCACACCATGAGTAGGTGTGACTAGGACAGGTGCTGAAGTTAACCTTTTCTTCAGTTATTAAAATGATTGTTCACATTTATCATTCCAAACGAATTTCTCTCCCTTTTTGGTTAACTTGGCCATTGGTCCAACCAATTTGAAAATCTTGGATGAACCAACGATAGTATCTAGTAAAACCTAGGAAACTTCTTATTTCTGTGATAGTCATAGGCTGCTTCCAATTTGATGTCACCTCTATTTTCTGTGGGTCTACTGATATCCCTTCTACCGAAACCACGTAGCCAAGGAACTTGACCCTTTTTTGTCCAGAACTCACATTTGCTAAGCTTGGCATATAGTTCATTTCTTCTTAAGCGATCTACAAATGCTCCACACGCTCAGCCTTTAATCTAGAGTAGATCAGAATGTCATTCACAAACACTATAACAAACTAACCTAGGTAATGTCTAAAGACTTTGTTTATTAGATCTATAAATGTAGCCGACATGTAGGTCAAACCAAATGGCATCACGGTGAACTCAAAATGCTCGTATCGAGTTTTGAAAGTTGTCTTGCTTATGTCAAACTCTCTAATCCTCAACTGATGATACCCTGACCTTATATCAATCTTAGAGAAGTGAGTGGCTCCCCTCAACTGATCAAACATGTCCTCTCTTCTGTGCAATAAGTATTTGGTCTTTACCATTGCTTGGTTTAACCTCTGGTAGTCCACACACAATCTCAAGGATCTATCATTTTTCTTCACAAATAATACTAGTGCTCCCCATGGTAACTTGCTAGGTCTAATAAATCCCTTCTCGAGGAGCTCATCTAATTGTGTCTTCAGCTCAATTATTCTACCAGTGCCATTCTATAAGGTGGAATGGCTATGGGATCAATGTCTGGATGCAACTCGATCTTAAACTCCAATTGTCAATGTGGTGGGAGTCTAGGTATATCATATAGGAACACATCTGCATATTCCTGTACAATAGGTATCTCCTGTATTTCCCTAGGCTTTCCGACATCCTCTTCTAGCAATTGTCTGAAGTCCTCTTTCTATTTTATAGCGTATAGCATGGCTAACATAGAATTCCTTGGCAATCTTTGCATGTCCCCACTTATCTTCAGTACCTCACCAAATGGTATCTTCATAGCCACTCTTCATCTCTAACAATCAATCTATGTTTGATATTGGGTCAACCAATCCATACCCAATATCACGTCATATCCATGAAAACGGAGTGCACAGAGATCAGCTGAAATCACCGTCGCCCTGATGGGTGAAGCTACATCTAATATTATTGACAATGGACTTGTTACCAATTGTAATCTATCCACTAGGTTCTCAGAAATGAAGGATCTAGTGGCACCTAAATCAAACAAGACCAGCACCACAACACCAAACAACAAGAACATACCTTTCATTGATGGAATGGAATCAGTCTAGGCATTTGTGGCATACAGTCAAACCTAATTTCTCTGCTGTGGCTGGGAATGTGGCTGTTATCTCTATTTTGGATGACTACTCTGCCCACGTGTTTGTTGTTGCTAAGGGGCTGGAGCTAGTGCCATGGTAGGACAATGCCTAGCCAAATGCGCTCTCTGATTACATACAAAACACAATCCTAGTTTCTTAGCCCTCTCTCTCTCTCATCATTAGTTGCACAGTCTGGTCGAGCTTGTTGGATCAGCTACCTATCATAAGTATGTGTCTAGCTTTGGGCCTGAGGCGCTTTGTACCCATCCTGCCTACTCTTCTTTTTCTGTGATGCTCCTACAACTTGACCTGCCTATGACCTCTTATTTTTGTTTCTCAATGCATGCTCATACTCGAGGTCTCGGTCGACAAACTGTGCTCTCTCTACTATGTCTCTCAGGGTAGTCAGCTTTAGAAGAGTTATAATATTCTTGATCTCTACCTTCAGTCCCTCGATGAATCTGTCAGTCTTGGACTGCTTGTATCTAATCAACTCAGGGACAAACCTAGATAGCTCGTGTAATACTCTATAATCTCGTACTGAATAAAATGAAACAATTCAATTTCATTTGATTGAATTTAGGTGAGAAATGACAACAGGTCCATTTTAGGGATAAATTTAGTAGGTCCAAAACTCCATTTTAGTGAATCTTAGGACCTCCAAAATTACCTGCAACGACATGAGATGACATGAACTAATCAACTACACAAAATATCGAAAAATTAGCTCAATTGGCCAAAAATTAGGTTTTTATTTGCCTAATACCCTTCAGTGGAGTCTAAATTAAGAAAGTAAATGAAATAAAGATCGCCTTAGTTAAATGATAGTTTGGAAATGTGTATTATTTTAATATGAATAAAAAATATATGTTAAAGGTCTCAATTTTTAGTAAATAATGAGATATGAATTTTCATTAAATTCATGTGGACCCATAAATACGTGGCCACCCCTAAACATGTACAAGTCACATGGGTGGAACACTTTGATCATGTACACCCATGCCCTATTATACAAAAATTGGTCTATTTGTGTATATGTGTATGCACATGTGAGGAACCCCAATTAGAAGTGTCTAAATAATAAACCATGGTCACACACCAAACTCTAGCCATCACACACAAAGGGGAAACCAAAATTCACAAACATGAAAGTTTCCTAAACCCAAATGTACGCTAATCTTGGCACCAACTATGGAGTTACCATCATATCCCAAACACAAAACCCACGACATTGGTGCTCACATGCAAACCATCCCTTATTGATTTTGGAATGCTTTTATGTTGCCCTAGCTGCCCAAAACGTCCCCTAGTCTCTTGAAAATCTATATAAACCCCCCTTGTGCACACTTCTTCTTTATCCCAAAGCAAGATTTGACACTTTCCTCGTAACTTATTCTATTCTTATTCTTGGCAACCCTTTTGTTCTTGAGTGATCTTGAAGTATTCTTGAGTGCTTTGGTATTCAATTGAGGGTTCTTGAGTTATCTTTGGAGTGTTAAACGTTGGAGTAAGGAACCTTTGCCAAATTTCCATCAAACTTGCAATTAAGGTAGAAGTGATTTTTAAAACCTCCTCTTTTCTTATTTAAATTAATATCATGTTCATTGTATGTTTAGTTTTTAGAAATCATTCATGTTTCAATTTCAAAAATTTAATCATGATTTTTGTTTTATTTTAGCACATGAGCATGTTTTTCACAAATCCATGTCATGCCTAGTACCATGTTTAGGTTTATTTTAATGTATGATGCATGTTTTTGGATGATTCATGTTTTGATTTTCAGATTGTTTATATTCTAAAATTTATTTCTCTTATTTTATGATTCTTGAATATGAGATTAATAATGAGATGTTGCATGTACCATCATAATGGACATATGGGACACTATGGATGTTCTTTTCATGTGACTAGTTCACATGGTGTAAGACCAAAATGCTTGGTTGGTGGGTAAGAGGCCCTAAGTCCAAAAGTCCAATGAAATTAGCTAAGAAATGCCTTTTTCACTCTAATGAGGTATTTTGTTAAGAACATCAAGGGCCTTGAAAACCCTTTTGGTCTAAGTCACAACTATACACAAAATGTTGCTTGAAACGCCTAACGTATGCAAGTGTATGAATTATGGATGTGTTTTTAGTTTAAATTAGAAAATTGGCTGTTTGAAAAGGATCCACTAGGCCATGTGCTCACCCTTCCTCTCTTATTTTTAAGGAAATTGATTTGCATAAAGACCATGAATATTAGTTAAGCCTCTTTCTTAAATTTAGAAAGTTTCTAATTTCTATGTAAGGGCGTGTTGTCCAAGTTTTGAATATTTTGTCGTAATAGTTTCTTTTTAATATTGAGTTATGTATTCCACTTTATTAAATTAATAAAATTTATGAATTTCTTTTATCTCTTCTATTATTACTTTATTTAATTAAATTCCTAAATTTGAGTTAAGTACTCTTAAATTCCACTAAGGCATGAAATAGTTGAAATTGAATGTCAAGTGTCAGTTACTTGTAATGTAATACCGGCCCAACCCACCTGTATGGTTAAGTCCATTGTCAAAACAGTGGTTATGTCTAAATAAAGAAAGAATAAGGGGATTAGGGTGTTATAGCTCGATAAATCTTTGCTGATACTTGGCCACTTTCATGGTCTTCTAAGTCAGTCGTATAAACTCAGTATGTAACTACATGGTTTTTGCCTTAGAAAAAAAGTGACCACGGGATAGAGCTTTAAACTACTCCCATGTCATGACAAACTCATCCACTATGGGGTCGTTCATAATCATCTCCCACTATTGATAGGCGGGTCCTACAAACTGATGCACTACTAGTGCAACTCTCTTGGGTCTAGTAACCCCCATAACATTTAAATGTTTGTTCATTTCTGTGAACCATCTATCTGCTACCACATGATCAATCATGCCCTCAAATGCACTGGGTCGCAGCTATCTGAAACTCAATCAATAAGTCCTGCTCCTTGTCATACCTTGTTAGTCAGTCGCGTGCTACTAGACTAACAAGAATCGGTCCCTGATGAGTCTAGGGCTGAGGTTGTGCATCTGGCTGTGGCTAAATCGATGTCAGTGGTTGTACTGATGGCCGTAGTATCCTCACGACCTGCTCTACTACTCTCTGATTGATTTTGGTGGTCATCTTGGCATCACCATCGACCCTACTACTGTTGTTGCCACTAGTGTGCCATCGTCTCTCAGCCCTGACTCATTGGCGTTTTCCTCTCTAGTCGTAGTTCTTACCACCGTTCTTCTCATTCTCACCATTATCCACAAGTTGAAAGTCACATTTAGTAACCAGTGATTCAATCATAATGAAACATAAAATTTTCCAACATTCAATGGTTATTCATATTAAATCACAATTTCAATATAGGCTACTTGAACCCTTTTCTCTCCAACTATGGATACAAACATTCTTACTACTTATGTTAGTGGCTCTCATTCACTGTTCCTTTTTTTGTTGGACATACAATTTCCTAGTATCATTCATACTACCACAACTCTAGGTTCGTTTCTCCAAGTTCTTGCACATTGAGTGGCCTAGTAGTTTATGCTTCTAAGTTGTACTTTGAGGTTTCCATCCCTGATGTATGTTTTCAGGGTAATGGATTTGTTTGGTTTAGTTAGCAATACTCAAATAATTATGCATGTATAGCGAGAAATCACTCAATCAATCAAGCAAGCAATACACACTAGCATAGTGAAATTCCAAGCTTCCGTCTGTGCCTCCAGGTCCATGGTCCCATACCACCCTCGCCCATCAGCAAAGGCTTCCACTCAAAGATTTCACTACACCGCACAATTTCGCAAATTTCTCAATTTCTAAGGCTTCGCAAGCCCCACTATGTTTGACCGTCCCATACCAATCAAACACAATTTGTACAAGTTTTTCCAAAGATATTGATCATTCACCAAACATGGTCCATCAATCTCTAAGTCCAGGATTCTTCCATACCCCCAAATTCCTATGCATCCCATACCACATAGAAACCAAAGATTCGGGATCCTCTCGATCTCGTGTCCTGACCAATCAAGTGTCTGTTTTTCGCACATTTTCAATCTCTAGCTTATGTCCAAGAAGCTTTTATTCATGTTTATGATCCATTGTGCCACTATGGCAAAACCCAGTCTTTATCTATTGTCTCTAAGGTCTCAAAATTCAGCAAAAATGTTCCTTCGCCAAGTTAACTAACAACGTAACCACCTTAAGCGACATGTATCCAGTATTTAAGCACTCACCCAGCATATCTAATAACTAGAATCTGATACCAGCTTTGTAACACCCTGATTCCCCAGACTCTGATAAGTTAGAAAACGTCAGGGCCTCGTGTGGAGATGCATGCCCATCTAGCAAGGGAAGTCGTACGTGTAGGTCGTCATCCGCCAAGAATTGGAGTGCTACTAATTAATCAATCTTCTCTCTGTCTCTTTCTTTCTTTCAAAACTATAATTCCAATTTCTCTTTCAAGTACTGATGAAATCAATTTAAATAGACATGAATTTTTTTTCTTTGAAATAAAATTTCTAAGCAAATAAAATGGATTTGTAAAATTACTAGTAAAATGGGAAGCTTCATATCCAACATTTAAACGATCCAAAGATTTTTTAAAATAAACCAAAAATATTTAATTACATGTATAAAACAATTAGCCCAAAAGAATGGGAGTCACATGCCCTATTCAGATTAAATACAGGAAAGATTAGATATACAAAACATGTTTATCAACCTCCCCAGTGGGGTTTCAACAAAATAATTAAGTCTTCCTTAGTATCAGTTGACTCGTGTAGTGTCACATGTTACCTAAAAAAGAAAAATGGGATGAGCTCAAGAGCCCAGTAGATCCTACAGAACATTGCTAGCATTATTCAAAACAAAAATACAAAATATGCAAACACTTTCATGCATTAGGGCAATTCAAACACTTTATTGTTTTCGTCACAATTACGACCGAAAGGCTCGTGGCCTCGGTGCCCCTCTTGGTGGTCAAGGACAACATGCGAAGGTAACGCCCGAGGGTCGGTTACCTTTTAGGACTTGACGGGGGCTTGAGGTCTGAAGTGACACCCAGCCCCACAGCCATTCTAGTTGGGGTCACCCACGAGACACCAAAATATCGATCATCGCCACGATACGTGGTTTTAGTCTTAATTTAATCTTCTTTAGTTTCACATTTCATCACAGCTCATTCCACCCAATTAATACATCGAGATATGAAAATCAAACATGCTAGACATCCATGTAATCAAAGCAAGAAATCCTTCCATATTATCTAGGCACGCAATCACGATAAGAAATTTAAACATCCATTATGTTAGTTTAGCATTCAAATAATCAACCCAATCATTGTTCATTCAAGTAGTCATGCTTCTATGTATCTAATTTAAACACACATCATATTTTATATATAAAATTTTAATAATTATAGGATGTATCGTAATCACATCCACCTTTCTTTCAAGCCCCTTGACCTCCGTGCCACACTTTGCAAATTCTTGGATTTTTAATTTGAAAAATCAAAATCATCTAACAGAGTCCAAAACCCCTATTACACATTTAAATCAAATAAAAGAAATAAATCTCGGGGCTTGGATATTTTAAAGGTGCTTGCAAGG
>JAJIYU010017898.1:0-11582 GCA_030144865.1 Tinospora cordifolia | reverse complement strand
TCACTATATCTCTAATTTATTTTATTTTTCATGTGTTATCCCACAATTTGCACTCAAAAGAATTTTGAAATTAATTTATTTAATTATTTGACAAAATTCTGGGGTATTATAGGGACCCACATTTGATTTATGTTTGGTGGATTTATTTATTGACTATGGCCATGGGGTCACGTATCGAACTTAGGCCATGGGGTCAGAGTCTTTTATTGTTTGTGAGTTTGATTCACATTACGTCTAGTTGACATACCATCCCTATATTGAATCATGCATGATATTTTTGTCTATGTTTTTGCACTCTAATGTTTTAGTTGGGATGGTTGTGATTAATGAGAAAGAAAGAATATAAGTAATGTCCCTTTTTTCGAATATTGAAAGCGGGAGTAACCGTATGTTTAACTTGATTATGGTTCAAGTTGAGAGACGAATATGCCTAGTTAGTGGCGATTGTGACAGGACTTGGGGTCGGGGTGTCAAAGCGAGGGGGGGTGGTGGAGGGTTGTGGGTTGATGATTTGTAGGTCTTATGTCTGCTTCGAGACACATTTCTACTCTATTCTCAAGTCATAACACTATAATATATGGCTGCACACATTCAACCCATGTGATATACACATAAAGTGCCTAAAACACCCCTTTTCCAGTGTATATTACCCACGTACCTTAAACACTACAAGAAATCTGCAAAATTGAAACGAAAATCAGCAAGAGATATTATTTGTTACTAAACTAAACACATCTGCAACGAATTAATGTTGGAGGAAAATCAAAATGAATCAG
Organism: Tinospora cordifolia; assembly: GCA_030144865.1. Classification (NCBI taxonomy): domain Eukaryota; kingdom Viridiplantae; phylum Streptophyta; class Magnoliopsida; order Ranunculales; family Menispermaceae; genus Tinospora; species Tinospora cordifolia. The sequence continues at coordinate 10,806 of JAJIYU010017898.1, read as the reverse complement.
CAATGGAATTCGCAATGCAAAGTCTTGTAATCAATTGTTTCTTACTATATTGGGTGGGAGAATTGGGTGGGAAAATTGGGTGGGAAATTTTCAAACAAATTTCCAGTGGCATAAGAAAATTTAGAAAATACATCTTTTCGTTGTTATTCCAATTCAAATTTAGCAACATATACGTTTTGTTGCTAATTTATAACCGCTTTGATATTCATTTCAAATTAGAAATGAACTTTTTTTCTATTTCCAAATTTATAACGAAGTAGTAATGAAATAAATTATCATTGCAAATTTTGAAATAGATTTTTATCCTTTAGAATTTAGCAAGGGATTTGCAAGGGATCTAAGATTTGATATTGGTTTCCAATCAAAAATAATTTTTTTTCTATTATTACATTTGCAACAAAATAGAAACTATTTTCTTATGCAAGTAATTATAAATAATTATTATCAATATAACTAATATCTACATTTAAATTGATTATTCTAAAAAATTACTAATGCACAAAATATATTAAAACTTTGATTTTTAAAAATATTTAAAAGATAATATATCTTGAATTACAAAAATTAAAAGTTATAACATTGTTCCACTAGAATAATTTTTTATATTAAACTAAAAATTATTAATTTAAGTTAGAGATTTTAAGAAAAAAATAATAGTGTTTTTGGTGGGAATAAACAATTCTAATATGAAATTGATAATTGTTTCAAAATAAAAAAATAAATTATTACTTTTTAAATTTGTAATAGGGACGTCATTTCTGACAACTATAATAGATTAGAAACGAATATTCGTTGTAGAATAATATATGAATGTCACGAAGCTTGTTCTAAATTTCTTTTAGGTTTAAAATTTAGAAATGAATTATCTCTTTCTATTCAAAAACAAAAATTGTCATTGCAATTGTCTGCAACAGAAATGTTTGTTGCAAAATTAGAAATAGATAATTCGTATCTATAATTGTAATGGATAGTTCATTTCTAATTTTGCAACGAAACATTTCATTGCAGAAAATTGTAACAAATTATCATTTGCAAAATCTGCAACAAGTTTCTTATTCGTTGCAAATTAATTCTGCAATGGAAAAGTTTCATTGCTAGTTTGTTTCAATGTTGAATTTGCAATAGATTTTCTCATACTTGTAATAAATGTTTCTTTTTTAGATTGGCTAGATTCTTGTAGTAAAGGGGGTTTGTGTGTAGGGTGATGGATTGATACTACCTACTTTGAATCTAATATATGAGGGTAGCTTTCATGCTGAAAATCATACCTTATCTTAGTCACTAGTGGTGGTTATGTGTGTGTGCAAGAGAGGTGGATTTTAAGAATTGCATACCTTCCTGTGGGACCTTCTTCTTCTTCTTTTGCCATGCTCCTTAATAATTTTCTTCCCTATTTTCGCACCTTCCTGACATTGATAAAACATTAAAGAATTTGTTCAAATATTGAGTTGAAATCTAGGGTGTATAAGAATAGGGTTTTCAGTGGTTTTTTGATATAATTTTAGGGTGGTTCTTACAAGACCATAGAGGATGGTTTTGGTATGTGTTCTTTGATAGTTTTTAGCCATGGTTTGAAGGGTTCTCAAGGGTGGAAAATGTGGATCTATGGTCAGCCATGAAGATATCTCATGGTTGATTTCTTTTAGGTCAAAAGTAAGTGTCCAAGGGAGAAAACGTCTAGTTTCCTAGAGTTTCATGGCTTGTTTCGATTGACTGGTTCATGACTAATTTTTGAGAAATTTCCAAATGTGTGAAGGTTCTTGAAAATGTTTTCATGGTGGCCAGATTAAAATATTCTTGGTGGGGGTTTAGAAAAGATGATGAAAAAGAAAAGAAAAACATGAAAAGATGTGAAATGGATAGGGATTTCACATGCCTTGATGGTTATTCACTTGATTTCTTTGATGTTCCTTTGATTATTTTTCTTCTAGTGGATGTTTTTGGAGTTGAGATGGTGGAGTGTAGTCAACGACAAAGAAAGTGAGAGACAAGAGAAAAGACGTGTGTTTGATAAAAAAAAAGAGTGTTCTTTCCTTATGTTTGACTTTGTTTTTATTCATTCCTTTTTGGACCATCAAGATGGGAAGTTGGATGTAATCTTGGCGATTGATATAAGCACCAAGTGGGAAGTCTTGATGGGAGCACAAGGGGTGGCTAGAGTTTGATGATCTTTCCCAAAATAAAAGAGATGTTATGTGTTCATGTTTCCTATTTTATTTTTTAACTTTAGAACCAATTTGAGTAATAAATCTTTCCATTTGTTTCTATTATTACCTTTCGCATTGGGACTATCCATATTTAAGAGAATATTATTCAAATTTTGAAATTTGAATTTCAAACTTAAATTTTAAAATAAAAAATTCTAAATTTTAAATTTTGAGTTTCGCGTCTCAATTTTTTTTTGTTGAATTTATCCTCCTTTTTTATAATTAGGTTCATCACTTGTGATTAGTTTTATGTGAATATTATTTCATGTATTTTTCAATAAGAAGTAATTTATCAAGGCTCGAATTTGAGACCTTCCTGTTATTAGCAAACTATTCTAACCAATTGAGCCGGTGGATCATTCTTGTCCCTATGGTGTTTTATTCTTTTTTAGAGTCCCAAAGTTCAAATTTTTAGTTTTATGTTGCTCAAGACTTTTTAACCTTGAGTTTTATTATTTATTTATAAAAATTATTTTATTATTTATATCATTAATTATTTATTTCAAATTATTTTTCTAAGTTTTTTCAAGTATTACATGCACACAACTTAGGGTACAACTACTCACTCTACACATGTGATCAAGGCCAACTTACACGATTTTTATGTACAACATTAAGATTGACCATGTTTGCATGATTTTACATGTTTCCTAGTTGATTTAGAATGGTTTTTGTTGAAGAAAACTATAGCCATATCTTTCTTTAATCAGTTGTTTAGTTTTTCTTCTCTAGATCTTCGTGGTGCTTGAGAAACCAAATTTTGATTGACATAAAGGGGTAGATTTTTTTTTTTAGTGTTTCTGCATAATAGGGCCATGACTTGTGTATAGAAAAAAAAAGGAAAAATAACTCTAGAATCTCAAAGACTCACATTTTTCTATTGATAATCTTTGATACTCTTTCAACTTTGCACACTCCTCTAATTCTTCTCTATTTTGATCCTTTATTTAATTTAATGGTAGAAACACGTGAAATACTTGTAGAAATAAAGATTTTAGGTGTAACAAAAAAGGTATGTTGTAAACGGGGTGTATAAACTCTCATAAATATTAGGTGTCCACATATATGGAGTCAAAAGGGGTAGGGAGTCTAAAAGGGAGGTGTAACACCTTGAGATTTTGTCGGGATTTTTGAAAAAAATTAAAATTAAATAAATTATTTGGAGAAAACAATCCTTGAAAAATTCATGAAATTATAGTGAAAATGATGTATAATTTGATGCATGAAAGACTTGACAACCTAGAACGAAAAACAAGTAATGTAAAGAAAGTTCTATATGACTACCGTGGTAGTGCATCATGATGCTAGAAAACTAAAATTGGAAGCCTAGTTGACTACTGTAGTAGCATACCGTGGTAGTGCATGTAAACATGTGCAAAATGATTTGTAAAGTTTCTAAAACCACTCTAAGACATCCCAAATGAAATAGCAACTTCTAAAATATTTCTATTACTTGTTCATGGAAAAAAAAAGAAAAATAGAGATTTCAAAGGGTTTCTATCTCAAAAAATAGCCCAAATCTTCCCAAACATGCTCATTAGAAGTCTATATAAACCAAGGTTTGGCACCTATTTTCCTCATCTCAACAAGAATGAATAAGTTCTCTTGTTGCTCTCGTAGCCTCCCTCTTCGCACACTTTTCGTACTTTGGCTATTCTACATAAGTAAAGTTGTAGGAAGGTGGAGAAAAAAATATAGTTTTGCACAAATTCTATTGCTTGTAGGTGTGTTGATCAACCAAAGAGATTTGAAGGCTCAACAGAGGTCTAAACACCTTATCTCAGTCTCAATTTCATGTTTCAAAACTTAGAAGTCGAACTAGGAGGATACCATGGCCGTAGGTGAGCTAAGAATGACGAAAACCAACCAGAAAATTAGTAGCCCATTGATTACCGCGGTACTACTGATTACGGCAGTAGTGCGTGACAATACCGGTGTAACACACCTATAAACCCAGAATTTCCATTCCTGCACACTATTTATCATGGTAATGTCTACTCCTACCATAGTAATAAGACGCAAGATCATACTTAAGCTCATCTAGGGTGATTTCATTGACCATTACGAACCAAATGAACTAAGGGACCATTAGACTATGATCTAAGAATGTTGAAAACACATAAATAACCCATTATTCTTGATTATTAAGGTTGAAGATTCAAGGAGCTTGGATTAGCAAAGATCAAAGGTACTAAGCGTATAAGGTAGAGATGATTTAAAATTTTTTCTTTATTAATTTGATTTCAGTAAGATATTCATGTGTGATTATGCTTGAATATACATGCTTTGTTTAGAATTGATCATACATGTCATGCGGAGAATTCACATGCTTAGGTTGCATGAACAAGGATGTATGCTATGTAATGATATATAACACCCTGCCTCCCCCAAATTCTCTACCAGTGGACCCCACCACTCGGCTAGGAGGCAGGCTGACGTTACTTTATTTCATTCTTTCTTTTTCAGTCCCAAGTTTTTGGGATTTCTTGAGTAACATTAACTTACAACATTTCTCAATAAAATAGCAAGATATCTTGAAGAAAAAAAAATACTTCAATATTATTAATTTAATTTGAAGGTGCAAAACCCTTAATTGTTTTTTACAACGAAAATAATCTCAAATAACAAAATTTGGGCGAACATGGCCTACAATTAAATAAAGAAATATTGTATATGTGACATTCGTGTACTCTCTGTTTGTCAATTCCTTGAAATGTTAGAAGAATGAGGGTTGAGCACAAAGCCTAGTGGATCATTCTAAATATTTAAATCATTATTTTAACAAATAAGACATACATGTCAAACATTACATGATTTAATCAATTACTTGTTTAACAATCATGATTAAGACACAAAAAGGGTCAATCTTAGTGCTTTTATCAAAATTTATATCAAAGGAGGAGAGGGTAATCTTTCTACCAATTTTCAATGGATCTAGGGTTTAATCCATTATCTAAAACTTTGGGTCTTAGCCGTGTGAACTAGGGACAAACCGAATCATTCCAACCTTAAGAACACCCACGGCAATTCCCTTTGGGACACTACACCGATACATTGTTATAATCTTAATTAATGTTTCTATTAAGTGTAAAGCATAGCATTCATGCATATAAACTAACATGATTTAGAAATTTAACATGTGAGCATGAATCATATCATCACATAACATACATCTTTATTCATGCAACCTAAGCATGTGACATCTAGGCATGACATGTATGATTATTTCAATGAAGAGCAATCATATTCAAGTATAAATATATATGAACATCTTATTGAAATCAAAATAATAAAGTAAAATTCAGAATTCACTTCCACCTCAAATAGCTTTAGTCCTTAAGCTCCTCTGTTGAATCTCTTTCTAACACATATTTGCATAAAATTTCGGTAATAGTACTCTAATTGTTGCTTAGAATAGTTAAAGAAAGAAAAAGAGATGCCAAGAGGGAGACAAAGAAAGCAAGAAGGTACTTGTCCAGTTCTTGCTGGGATGAAGAGAATGGTGCTCATGCTTGGGTCTGTATAAAGTTTTAATGGGCATGAATTGACAAGTTTGAGGTGTCTTCATTGTAGAAACCTTTCTAAAACTCTTCTACTTTCAATTTTATTTGTTTCTTTTGCGTAAGAATTAATAAGTAAAGGTTTTAGAAGTTGCTAATATATTCTTTTGGATTGATTTCATTTTTGAAACCTTTCTAATTCTCTATTTTACTTGTTTCCCAAGCACATATATTAGTAATTAATTTTCCAGAAGTTCCTAATACATTTTTTTGAGTTTATTTCATTTTAGAAACCTTTCTAATTCTCTATTTTACTTGTTTCTCAAGCACATATATTAGTAAGTAATTATTCTAGAAGTTTCTAATTCATTCTTTTGGATTGATTTCAATTTAGAAATATTTGTAATTCTCTATTTTTCTTGTTCCTCAAGTTCATATAATAGCAAGTGATGTTTTTAGAAGTTGCTAATACATTCTTTTGTGTTGATTTCATTTTAGAAACCTTTCTAATTCTCTATTTTTCTTGTGTGAAGAGAATGAGGGTTTTGAAAAGTATAGATTTTTAGTAACTTTCTTTGTTATTTTGTTTCTTATTTAGTTTGAAATTTCAAATTTCAAACTCTAATGTGGGGCACCATTTTTGAGTATGTTTGATGTCCTAATATTGTTTGTTAATAAGCTCTCAGGCCCACACTATGCACACATATCAGTCTTCAGTCATTTTAGTTATTGGGCCCGCTGCTCATACCATAATCTCTTATTTTGGCCCTCAATGTAAGTCATTTTATTTTTAATAATTCTTCTAATCATTTGGGTGTTTATTTAAGTGGTTATTTATAGATTAATTATTTAGAAATTTTTGTGTATTTATTTCTCAATAATTTTTAGTATGCCCAAACGTCCATATGGACATATTATTTAATTTACATAAATTTAATTGATTTAGTCTTTATTTTTTTCTACGGTGTTTTCAAGAAACTTTATTTTGTTCTGTTTTATATAAATTATTCTCACATTGCTTTTATAATGGTACAGGTGTATGGTCTTTAGATGAAATGACTTTGCCCTTCGGTGGCAAAATTATCGTTTCACCTTCTGTTTGTGCAAATAACTTTCCGTACTTAAAATCATTCATTGTTTCATATAGTGTTGTTCTACAATTCATTTTTCATGTAAGTTGACCATTCTACCCCTATGTGACTAAATTGTCATTTTACCCCTAGGTGGCTAAATTGCCATTTTACCCCTAGGGTATTTAATATGCTTAATACTTCCATGGACTCATTTATAATCTTGAATATTCTTATTCGAGAATTTATCATGGTATTTGTGCTTATTTGTCTTGATGCTATCTGATCAACCATTGGATAATTTGTTTGTGGATCTTAACTAACAACTTTTCATTCTTACAACAATATTGCACCAAATCCTTTGTGCAAAGCATTTATATGTAGAAAGTATCCCACTCCATGAGTAGGGGTAACCTATATGGGTTGATTGTTCCAACTTGTTGACTCCTTTTCTAGTTAATTTGGTCATGGGTATGACTAATTTTGAGAAATCTTGGATGAATCTCATGTAGTACCTAGCTAAGCCTATGAAACTCTTGATCTTGGTAACTGTCTTAGGTTGTTTCTAGTCTGTGACAACCTCCACACTTCAAGGATCCACAAAGGTGTCTTCTACATGGCCAAGGAATTTGACTATAATTTGCACTTACAAAACTTAGTGTAGAATTGATTTCTCCTAATTGTCTCCAATACAACTCTCTACATGATCGACTTCCGACTTGGAGTAAATTAGGGTGTCATTTGCAAAACTACTATAAACTAGTGAAGGTGTTGTTCCTTAGATCCATGAATGATGTTTGTGCATTGAGTAAATCAACTAACATCACTCTAAATTCGAAGTGTCCATACTAAGTTCTTGAGGTTGTCACATGTATATCTAACTCTAGGATTCTCAATTGGTGATAGCTTAACTTAAGATCAATCTTAGATAATTTTGTGATTTCTCCCACTAGGTCATCTATCCTTGGTAAGGGTTACTTATCCTTTACTGTTGATCTTCTATCTCAAGGTCAATCTTAGAGAAATAAGTGGTTCTCTCAAATAGATCCTCTACCATAGTTAAGGGGTACCTATTCTTTACTATCGTGTGATTATCTTGAGATAGTTGACATATAATTTCATGGATCCATCTTTTTTTCTTCTTTTTACAAACAACACCAGAGCTCTTGTGGTGATTCATTTAGTTTGATGAATCCTCTTTCTTGGAGCTCGTCCAACTAAGTCTTTAACATAATTAGTTCTATCGGTGCTTTTCGATAGGGGAATGGCTAAGGGGTTAGTTCTAAGGTGAAATTCAATCTTCAATTCCATTTCTCTATCCGATTGTAGTCCTAGTAATTCATTTGAAAATACATCTCTTGCACAATTAGTTTCATGATTTTCTCAAAATTCAATTTCTTGTTCTCATTCTCCGTCTCTTGCGGTCCCTTGCTTTGATTATTTAGGGATCGCATGAAATTGATGTTTTTCTTGATTGGTTTGGCCCTAATTGTCACTCCCTTGGATGTAGTTAGTTTCAGAGGAATGACAAGCCTCTTGACTCCCACTCGTAGTTCACTTGGTAGTGACAACTAATGATCCTAAACCTTGGGTTGTGGTTGTACTGAAGATAGAATCCACATCACTTGCTCGAGCACTTGTAAAATGATTTTTGCCATTATCTCTAGCACTAGGATTTCAACGAGACTTTGAACTGCCACAAGTGTCGCTTGGTCTCTCTGATCAAATGCATCAGTGTTTTCTTCTCTTATTGTGTTTCCTTAGATTCTTTCCATTATGTATAAGTCAAAGCCATTTTAGTATCTAATAAGATATCATGATTTCATTTCAAATCAATGTGGGTATACTAATCCATGTTCCCTTATCCTCTGTTCCAGATCTGTGATAATAGTTTTCTTTCCTATATCATTTGTCCTATTTATTTTCTCACGTTTTCATTTTGTTCGTGCTATCATACTAAATTCATGTCTCTAGGTTCTCGATTTGTTTAGTGACCTATCAATTTATTCTTCTAAGTTTTGTTCAAGGATTTCAAGGCCCTCTCATGTTGTTGGGTACAAGGTTTTGATTTCATGATCACATTACATGTGATATATATATTAATGAAGTTCATATAAAGATAACATGAAAACAATCATTCAATCATAGAATTTTACTTTAACATAGCAAAATTCTAAGTGTCCATCTGTGCCTCCAACTTTAAATGTCTCATACCACTCTTGTCCATTGACACAAGCTTCCATTTAGAGATCTCACTACATCCAAATAATTTTGCAAATGTCTAGACAAATGAGGTCTTCTAAGCCCCACTACACTTGACCATCCCATGCTAGCCAAGCATAAGGAAACAAGTTCTTCCATAGTTATCGATTATTCACCAAACATGGTATGCCATTCTCTGAGTCTAGGATTCTTCCTTACCCCCAAATTCCTATGCATCCCACACCGCATAGAAACCATGGATACACGATCCTCTGGATCTCATGTCCTAGTCAATCAAGTGTTTTGTTTTCACACGTTTTCAGTCCCTACCCTATGTCCTAAAAGTTTGCATTTATGATTCATTTTGTGGCCCTTAGCAACACCAAGTCTCTACCTAAGGTCCCTGTCTTAGACCTAGGGCCTTAATATCTGGTTGAAGCCTACAACCTTTATCCATTTTCGATACCACCTTTGGTACCACTTTTTTATTTTAGTAATTACTTTGCCCTTTAACACTACCTCCTAGTTTTCTTATAGAAAATAAGGGTGTTCTTCAACTTTGATTACTTGTATGAGCTGGTGGGACAACCTGTAGTTCGGCAGCGAAGTCGAAGTCTGCTTAGCAACCGACCTTCTAGAATGGGGCAACCTATCTCCCTTTCAATGTTTAGCTTACTCGTGCCAAGCCTTACCCACTATCAGCTAAACTCGTAATCTTTGTATCTAAAAAATATATTTGAAAACATATATTTCTTTTGAAAACAAACTTTCAAAATGAATTTTCAATTTCAAAACAGGAGGTTGGGCATTCTAAGTTAACTTGATTAAAAGTCTTAGATAATGAGTAAACTCATTCTAAATTCGCCAAAGCCATCTATAGCCTAGGTTCTAATACCACCTTTGATATTAGAATCGTTCCTCTCGCCTAGTAACCTACCGATTGAACTCTGATGCCACCTTGTAACACCCTACTTCCCTTGAATTCTCTACATGTGGACCACATCACTCGGCTGGGAGGTGGACCGACATTACTTTATTTCATTCTTTCCATTTTAGTCCCAAGTCTCTGGGATTTTCTAAGTAACATTAACTCATAACATTTGTTAATAAGATAACAAGACATCTTGAAGAAAAATAATTCAATATTATTAATTCAATCCAAAGGTACAAAACCCTTAATTGTTTCTTACAACAAAAATAATCTCAAATAACAAAATTTGGGCCAACATGTCCTATAATTAAATAATTTCTAAGAAATATTGTCTATGTGACATTCATGTGCTCTTTGTTTTGTCAATTCCCTAAAGTATTAGAAGAAGGAAAGGTGAGCACAAAGCCCAGTTGATCATTTTAAATATTTAAGTAATTATTTTTATAAATAAGACATACATGTAAACTACTTCCAAACGTTACATGATTCAATCAATTAGTAGTCGTAATTAAGATCGAAAGGGGTCAACCTTGGTGTTCTTATTAAAATTAATATAAAAGGAGGAAAGGGCAATCTTTATACCAATTTTAAATGGATTTAGGGTCTAACCCATTGTCCAAAACTTTGGTATTATCCGTGTGAACTAGGGACAAAGCGCATCGTTCCAATTTGAAGAAAACCTACAATAATCCCCTTTAGGACACTATGTAATACCTGAAATTTTAGTGATGTAATAATTGTAATACTGGAAATTTTAGTGACGTAATAACCGAAATTTAAGTTTAAAACACATATACATATATATTTATAAATACATATATATATATATATATATATATATATATATATATATATATATATATATATATATATATATATATATATATATATATATA
>JAJIYU010017897.1:0-11512 GCA_030144865.1 Tinospora cordifolia | reverse complement strand
ATGACTATTAATATTCTCAATGCTCCATAATTTTGGTGTAATTATTTGATCATTATATTTATTTATTTATTATTAAAATATTTAATGATTATAATAACACTTTGAATGTTACGATTTAAATTTAATGGTGGTTGACAATTAATTATAATTTAATATATTTTATATTTTATTACAATAAAATGGGAATAAATGTATTTATCGTACTTCATCAAATATTAAAAATATCTTGAAATATCTTGAAAATTTGAATGTGTGTTTGCAACATATATTTTCAAATAAATAACTGTATATTTATTTAATTGTTATCATATCAAAATAAATGGTATACATTTATTTTGGTCAAGTATTGAATTTGGGCATATTTAAATATGCAATAAATTAATTCTATAATTATATAATTTATATAATTAATTGTATATATGTATAAACATATCTCTATAAATACTCATTTCATTGAGTTGATTGAATCATCTCAATTTCAGTATTATCTATCCTCTTATCTCTCTCAGATGTCTAATTCTATTAAAAGGGTTTATTGAATACTGGGAGATACACTCAATTTTATATTAATTTGTTGTGGGTAAATTATCCTTAAAGACTATGCATAACATGTCTCAAGTCACGGTTCATTTTATCTTATTTTATTTTATTCTTTGTATTTTTTTTCGCAAGAAATACAACAAGTACTGAAAGTACTCCACAACAATCTCAAAAACTCTAGCAAGAGGACTAAGATGCTAGTTTTATCGACAGAGGGCTCTTCAAAAGATTTCCCTGCTCTTCTTTTTTGGTAGGTGACCTGACAGCATGACCAGCATTAGTGGTTCCAGCTAGAAAGGACGACGATGGCGACCGAGTTGAGAATCAAATGTGGGGTCTTCTCCTGGTAATGCAAATTGCAGGGCATAGTACTATCTACTTTAGGCTTTCATGAAAGAAATTAAGGGCTAAAAGAGCTCACGTAGGTGGTATCTGTCGTAATGAGCACATGCTTCTACTTTTCCTTCATCAAAATCTCTATTTTTAGAATCCGGCCTACTGGCCCCAGATGCAGTCCTAAAAAGAAGACAACGAGCGTGCACTTGAACTCAATCAAGTTATTCCATAAAGGGAAGCATCCATAAAGGGTATACGTATCAATAATGATGTATGTCCATATGCAAGGCGATTGTGCTAGATCGTCAATACAATTCTGTCCCATCACAGATCGGGTGTTCTAACAGTTTGATGAGAGTGTGACTATTGGTCCTTCAATGTCCGTCGTTAACCTTTCATATGATTTTGTTCATATGTTTTTGAAGAAGAAGATAGAAGAAACTAAGATTACCCAACTTCCTGCTCTTTCCTGGTAAGAACTGTCATGAGTTTGCTAGTACTTTTATCCAGAGAGAATTAAACTTCCAAATTTAACAATAGAAATTGGAATTACTATCATTGAGAACTACGCCTGCTACTATAGAATTACGCAAACAGTTTTTATTTATATTTTTCAGTCTACCGAACTCAAATGATATAAACACAAAGTAGAAAGATAACAATTTAAAACAACAGTACAGTGAATTCAGAAAGTACAGAAGCGAAATGCACTTTTAAGCTTTTGTGTCATCAATGCCATACAAAAGCGAGACAAAACAATATTATTAGGCTTACCAAAACAATGACATCTAGATTTTTCTTTTTCTCTTTATAATAAATACTTTGGGAGATTAGGCGGGTGGGCCTCGTATGGAGACGCTTGGTTAGGTAAAAAGGAAGCCTTGGCTGCTTCCCTTTATTTAGATTAAAGGAAAAAGTACGTCTTTATACAGAATAATACAAATATTTATAAAAATATTATTATTTTTGTTTATATACCAAAAAAAAGATAAAATTAATAGCAAAAATACTAAAAAATAATTTAAACATAAATTGAAAAAAACGAAAATCTCTGCATTTTCAAAAAAAAGTGTTGCAGTCAATAAGAATCAATTGTCAGAACTTATTTTTATTTTTTCAAAAAGTAAATCAGTTGGCAACTGTAATTTTTGGTATAATATTTATATAACACAAAAATAATGTTAGTATAAAACATCATATCATTGCTTAAAAACTAAAGTGTAGGTATATTTTAGAATAACAATGGAGTAACATGTGTATACTGTCAGGATCCCTTCCCTAGGGAGAAGGACGAATCGACCGGCACAATGTTCTGACAAACCTATTCTTAAACTGTGTTTGCCCAAAACACTGTTAAGCTTCTTCACAACACCATATATAACATTATTAGAGTAATCATAATAAATGTGGAAACAACTAGAACAAATAAGTACAGTAAAAAATTTTTTTATACAAAAACTAATTATATCTATACTGTCTTAAATGTAGCGGTAGCGGAATGCCTAAGTCAAAACTTCTACAAAATTTTTCTCACTTCTTATACATTATACTAACTCTCAAAATAGCAAACCACGTGAGGAAACCTACTGAAGTAAACGAGGTGCGCTTCACGCAATGACCACCTTCTTCCCCTTATCCGTAGAAGAAGAACCTGAAATATTAAAATAGCGAGCCAATTTTGTTCATAGCGGCTCAATGAGTAATGTAACCTAATTTATAACTTAGAACAAAAATTTTAAAAAAACAATGTCATGTATGAATGCATAATAATAATAATGCGAATGAATGCAACAATTAATGAATGCTAAATCCACTATGTAGTTGTGCACCTTCCATTTTGAAACCAGTTTTAATGTAGAAAACACATAAATCCACTCGAGTGGGAGAAACCCGACAGTTAGGTGTATAGGTGACGACCCTAATCTAGGCCCACAAAACTCCCCTTAGGGCACTCTATGCTAGGTGGTCACTAAATAATCTAGGGGAGCCTCAATTGATAAATTTGCCCGATCGCAACACCGGGTACGACAACCACTCGTCCTCAATGTTGTACCACATTCAATACCCTAACCCGCACCTGGACCTCAATATTCGGTGTACATTTTCATTTAAATTACATTTAAAGATTGCAAATGCATTTCAATATGTAAGAACATTTTATTTATGATAAAAAAATAAGTTAAGTGATAAATTAGAAAACACTACTCACAAGGATGCTCAACTCTCGGTGCTCCTGTAGTGATCGGTCGCGTCCCTTGATGTTTGATCCTACGTGATCAACTTACTTTCTTAATATCTACATAAAACTTGGCTCAAATTATAACTTTATGGTCTTTGGTCAATCAAAGGATTGACTTAGTCAACTCTATCTAAACCTAACCCTTGCCGACCTGTCAAATCGATAAGGTCAACGTGGTTAACAAAGGTCAATTAAGCCTTTATATTAACTCAAAATACTACAAATATGTATTATCGACATGTGTCCCACCTTTGGTATACAATAACTAGCCACTTTCATAAATTTGGCGGTTCAATACATAAATATTATTTTCTATGTTATATATTTCCCTAATAAGTATTTCATAATGTTATGTAATATTATATAACATTTTTTCCGTTATTTACCATTATCTTTACCCTATATACATTTTTTTCTATCTTTATTAATTAATCCTCAAATCGCATAAACGTGAATTTAATATGTCCATTGACCTCCAAAAATCATAATTTTAGTGTCATTAAGTTAGAGTTTCATTCTAGACATTTTAGTACCCACCGACTAAAATTTCAATATTAATGATATACCCCCTATGCGTCGACTTTCAACTACCATATAATTTCCTATGGTCCACGAGGGTACAAATAATATATATATTTTTATTCTACTCGTAAATCTGAACACAATGATATATATATTGTATAGTTTCATTCATAGAAAAAATATGTCCTAATTTTTTGGGTCGCACAATAAATTAATGCATTTATTGAAACTATACTATAAAACTGAAATTTACAATTTCTATAATAATTCAGAATTAAAAAGGAGGTAAAAATAATTTACCCGAAATATCGAATCTTCAAAGTGGTAACTCATCTTTTCTTTTCTTTCTTTTTTCTCCTTTTTCTTTTCTTTTCTCTCTTGATTTCTCTCTTCCCTTATTCTTTTTCGATTTCTCTCTTTTCTCTTGAGTTCCCGGATGACAAATGGAGGAGAGAATGTGAGAATGAAGGATGAGCAAGAAGTGAATGGGAGAGGGATATTTATAGCCAAGAGTTGGGGTAAGTCCCACATACATTAAATGTAAGGATAAATCTCCCCATTTCAAATCTATCCATTTCTTCTTATCTCCCACGTAATCTCTTCTTTTTTCTTTTTTTTCCTTGATTATCCATGACTCATCAAGATATTCATCAAGTTTCTAATTTTTTTTTTTCCAATACTACATTATCCAACCACGTCACCTATATTATC
Organism: Tinospora cordifolia; assembly: GCA_030144865.1. Taxonomy (NCBI): domain Eukaryota; kingdom Viridiplantae; phylum Streptophyta; class Magnoliopsida; order Ranunculales; family Menispermaceae; genus Tinospora; species Tinospora cordifolia. The sequence continues at coordinate 7,164 of JAJIYU010017897.1, read as the reverse complement.
TTATCATTTATTAATTTACCTAATTTTTTTCATTTCCAATAATAATCCTTTATCCAACATTTTTATTTATCCAATTATTTTTATTGATATTACCAACCAAACAATCATTCCTCAATGAAATAAATATACACCTAATCATTTATTTGTTTCATCCATTAATATATATTTATATATCTCAATATATATACATGTAAAAATTTTATTCATTTTATTCTCCAATATATAATAATTATTATTACTATTTATTTATTCTAATTTCTCAAGTAATACACTTATTAATTAATAGTATCACTAAAAATCATGTATTACCATTTAATATACACTTTAATTAATACTATTGCCGAAAAATTTCTTATGTTTGTATAATTATGTATTTCTCATTTATAATTCATTAATTGATACAAAAAATACATGTCGAACCTGTCGATTGAATGTCTAAAAATACGGGTCGTTACAGTCTCCCCTCCTTAGAATAAATTTCGTCCTCGAAATTTACTACAAGAATAAAAGATCAAGAAGTGACTCTCATAATATCAGGAAAATGACTTGCCATATAGTCTTCTCGCTCTCAGGTGTCCTGCTCGATACCATGAAACTGTCAATGTACACGTACCATTGGTATCTCCTTATTGCGCAGTTTCTTTACAGCCCGATCAATGATAGCTACCAGAGGCTCATCTATATGAACAATCCTCTCGCAACTCAACATGTCTCTAATCAATCACGTGCGAGGGATCGGGATAGTACTTTCTCAACATCGACACATGAAATACATTATGTACTCCCTCTAGCTGAGGCGGCAATGCTAACCGGTAAACTACAGGACCTATCCTCTCGAGGATCTCAAAAGGTCCAATGTATCTCGGAGCGAGCTTCCCTGAAACACCAAAACGAGTCTGTCCCTTCAGAGGAGAAATCCGAAGTAGTACATGGTCACCAACAACAAACTCAAGGATCTTTCTCCGATTATCCGCATAACTCTTCCGTCGATCCTGAGTTACCTTCATGTTCTGACTAATTTGTTGGATTTTCTCAGTCTACTCTTGTACAAAAGTAGGGCCCAAAACTGCTGTGTCACCAACTTTGGCCCAACAAGCTGGCGATCGACAAGGATGACCATATAATGCCTCGAATGGTGTCATGTCAATACTCGCCTGGTAGCTGCTATTGTAAGCAAATTCAAATAATGCTAAATGATCCTCTCAGCTACCACCAAAATCAAGAATGCATGCACAGAGCATATCCCCTAGAGTCTAGATCGCTCTCTCTAACTGACCATCTATCTGTGGATGGAAGGTTGTGCTCAAGTTTACTCTAGTCTCTAACTGTCTCTGCAATCTCTGTCAAAAATAGGACGTAAACCAAACATCTCTATTAGACACAATGGACACTGGGACCCAATGTAATCTCACAATCTCTCGGATATATAATCGACTCAGCCTCTCAACCAAATCTCTGGTATGAATTAGGAGGAAATGAGCAGACTTAGTCAGTCTGTCAACAATAACCCAAATAGTATCGTGTCTCTACTGAGTCTAGGGCAATCCCATCACAAAATCCATAGTAATGTCTCCCATTTCCACTCAGGAATAGCCAAGGGCTGTAGTAAACCACTGGGTCTCTGGTGCTCAGCCTTAATCTGCTGGCATGTGTCACATCTCTGCACAAAGGCTACAATATCTCGCTTCATCCCTGGCTACCAATAAGTACGTCGAGCATCATGATACATTTTATTGGTGCCTGGATGAACGATATACCTCAAGCGGAGTAGCTCTACTAATATTCCCTGTCTCAGGTGAGGGTCATCTGGTACCCACAATCGTCCCCTAAACCTCAATGCACCATCATTGTCAATCGACCACTCCACACGAGAAGTATCGTCTGCCCACTCCCGGTATATCACATAATCAACGTCATGACGTTGTACCTACATGATCTAAGTAAGCAATACCGGCTGGGCTATCATCTGTGCACTGATTCTGGTCTCGGTCGAAGTCTCGTGGATACTCATCACTGTCACATAATCAATCATCCTCCACTCCTGAGACATATGTCTAGCCTCACAAGCTATCTCGAACCATACTCTACTCAATGCGTCAGCCATTACATTGGCTTTCTCGGGATGATACTCAATGGTAAAGTCGTAATCCTTAAGAAGCTTCATCCATCTCCTCTACCTCATTTTCAAATCTCTTTGAGAAAACAAGTACTTGAGGTTCTTGTGATCTGAATAAAGTGTAAAATGCTCACCATATAGATAGTGTCGCCAAATCTTGAGCGCAAACACCACTACTGCTAGCTCTAAATCATGGATGGGGTAATTTCTTTCACGTACCTTCAACTGTCATGAGGCATAAGAAATCACCCGGTCTCCCTGCATTAAGACACACCCAAGACCTGTCCCACATGCATCTGTATAGATCACCAATTCACGGCCGGGTTCAGGTAACATAAGTACTGGCACAGATGTCAAATGACGCTTCAGCTCAAGAAAGGCCTCCTCACACTTATCTGTCCATATGAATGGCACGTCCTTCTAGGTAAGTTTCGTCATAGGTGCAGCAATCCTTGAAAAATTCTGCACAAATCTACGATAATAACTTGCCAAACCCAGAAAGCTACGGATCTTTGTCACTGTGGTAGGTCTCGGCCAACTAATGATAGTCTCAACCTTCGTCAGATTAACAGAAATACCATCGGTTCCTACCACATGGCCTAAAAAATCGGACCTCTATCAACCAAAACTCGCACTTGCTATACGTAGCATATAGACTGTGATCTCAAAGAGTCTGCAGTGCGATCCTCAAATGTTCGGCGTGTTCCTCTCTAGTCTTCAAGTAAATGAGAATGTCATCAATAAAGATAATGACAAAGGAGTTGAGATAGGGATGAAACACTCTCTCCATCAGGTCCATGAACATCGCAGGGGCATTCGTCACGCCAACCGGCATGACTAGGAACTCATAGTGCCCATAACGAGTCTGAAAGGCCGTCTTCGGTACATCTTCCTCCCTGACCCTTAGCTGATGGTACCCGAATCTTAGATCTATCTTTGAAAATACAGTGGCACCTCTGAGCTGGTCAAACAAATCATCAATACGGGGAAGAGAGTACTTATTTTTCACTGTCACCTTGTTCAACTGCCGATAGTCGATACACAAATGAAGGCTTCCATCTTTCTTTTTCACAAATAGCACTGGAGCACCGCAAGGTGACACACTAGGGGTAATAAAACCCTTATTCATTAGTTCCTTTAGCTGGACATTCAATTCCTGCAATTCCTTTGGTGTCATTCGATAAGGATGGATCTAAATGGGCTGTGTCCTTGGAATAACCTCAATAATGAAATAGATTTTTCGCTTAGGAAGCAAGCCAGGTAAATCCTCAAGAAACACATTAGGAAAATCTCTAACAACAGGAATCTCATCAATACTCACCCGTGAAGGTCCCTCGTCTATGGTGCTTAGACCGGCTAGAGTATCAATTTTATACTGAGTTGTCATTCTACCTCGGGTTCTCCATCTATTAAAGGCACTACCCTGAAAGATAATAACAAGTTGTCTTGGTATTTGAAATATAACCCTTTTGGCAAAACAATCGACGTGTGCATAGTACGCGGCTAGTCAATCCATTCTTAGTATAGCATCAAACTCTAGGAACTCTAACACCCAAAGGTCAACAATGGTCTCCAAGTCACCCAACCTCAATATGCAACCTTCACAAATCAGGTTAGGGTGAATGTGTTCCCCTGTTGCAGTACTCAACATGAGCCAGGTGGGAGACCTAAGGGGTTTAAATCCCAATTTGTCTACAGCGTGTCCAGAGATGAATGATAAGGTAAACCTAGCATCAATCAACACATATAAGGTAGAATCTAAAATAGAAACGGTACCTTCTACCAGAGTCGCGGTGGCCTCTAGATCAGGGTGTGTGATGGCTTGTGCTCTCCCTCGAGTAACAGTAGTGGTGGGCACACTAGAAGCTGGAATAAGCATAGGGAACTCATATCGTCTGTGGCCTGGCTGACCACACTGATAACATATAAACCAACGTCCCTGCATAGCCTGGTATGTCTGGGTCGGCCCATAACCTCTATTTCCTAAATCTTGGCCCCTTCCTTGACCTCTACCTCGGGCCCCATACTGAGTCAGCGGTTGTCCCACTGGCTGATATGTCTGAACTGGGGTGGCAGCGATCGGGACTAAGGAAGATGGCTAACTCTGCTCCCCTCTTGACTGTCCTCCCCAGTACTTCCTCTTCCTTAGGTATCTAACGGCTCGAGCTCCACCTCGATAACCTCCTAGAGTCAATGACTGGGGTTGTAACTGCTGCTGCGGCTGTACTGTGGCACCCTGTACTATCTAGACCATCGGGCGCTCATCTCTCCCATCAGTCTCGAACTATAGCGCCTGCCTCTGAATGGTCTAAAGAGTATCCTCAGTAGCTGTCGATGTCACCTGCCTAATATTGGTCCTCAGCCCTCGACGAAAGAATCCTACTCTCTCCTAGTAATACTTTAATCCCTTAAGTTTGAGTTCTAAATCTTAAAACTCACTAACTCCCAATGACAGTCAAATTTCCCTCATGATATGGCCACTCTCACTCGGTTCCTCTTCCTGTCAATCAAAAGCTAAAAAAGTTTTCTTTCATAATTCCGTTATGCTACTCTAAGTCATTCCTAGGGTTTTCCTAACTTCCGCGATTACTCTGAGGTTCCCTAGGTTAACACCAATTGTTATTCTTTAATTGGAAAACCTTGGGCTTTGATACCAACATTGTCGGGACCCCTTCCCTAGGGAGAAGGACAAACCGACCGGCACAGTATTCTGGCAAACCCATTCTCAAATTGTGCTTGCCCAAAATACTGTTAAGCCTCTTCACAATGCCATATATAACACTATCAGAGTAATCATAATAAATGCGAAAACAACTAGAACAAATAAGTACAATAGAATTTTTTTAATCAAAAGCTAATTATATCTATACTGTCCTAAATGTAATAGTAGCGGAATGCCTAAGTCAAAACGTCTACAAAATTTTTCTCACTTCCTATACATTATACTAACTCTCAAAACAATATACCACGTGAGAAAACCTACTGAAGTAAACGAGGTACTCTTCACGCAATGACCACCTTCTTCCCCTTATCCAGAGAAGAAGAACCTGAAATATTAGAGTAGTGAGCCAATTTTGTCCACAGCGGCTTAGTGAGTAATGTAACTTAATCTATAACTTAGAACAAGAATTGTAGAAAAGCAATGTCATGTATGAATGCACAATAATAATAATGCGAATGAATGCAACAATTAATGAATGCTAAATCCACTATGCAATTGTGCACCTTCCATTTTGAAACCAGTTTTAATGCAGAAAACACATAAATCCACTCGAGCGGGAGAAACCCGACAGTTAGGTGTATAGGTGACGACCCTAATCTGGGCCCATAGAACCCCCCTCAGGGTACTCTATGCTAGGTGGTCACTAAATAATCTAGGGGAGTCTCAATTGATAGACCTGGCCCGACCGCACCCCCGGGTAGGACAGCCACTCATCCTCAATGCTCTACTACATTCAATACCCTAACCCGCACCCAAACCTCGATATTCGGTGCACATTTTCATTTAAATTACATTTAAAGATTGTAAATGCATATCAATATGTAAGAACATTTCATTTATGATATAATAACAAGTTAAGTGATAAATTAGAAAATACTACTCACAAGGATGCTCAGCTTCCGGTGCTCCTCTAGTGATCGGTCGCGTCCCGCTAATGTTTGATCTTGCGTGATCAACTTACTTTCTTAATATCTATATAAAACTTGGCTCAAATTATAACTTTATGGTCTTTGGTCAATCAAAGGATTGACTTGGTCAACTATAGTCAACTCTATCTAAACCTAACCCTCGCTGACCTATCAAATCAATAAGGTCAATGTGGTTAACAAGTTCAATTAAGCCTTTATATTGACTCAAAATACTAGAAATATGTATTGTTGACATGTGTCCCACATTTGGTATACAATAATCAGCCACTTTCATAAATTTGGCGGTTCAATACATAAATATTATTTCCTATGTTATATATTTCCCTAATAAGTATTTCATAATGTTATGCAATATTATATAACATTTTTTCTGTTATTTACCATTATCTTTACCCTATATACATTTTTTCTATCTTTATTAATTAATCCTCAAATCGCATAAACGTGAATTTAATATGTTCATTGACCTTCAAAAATCCTAATTTCAGTGCCATTAAGTTCAGAGTTTCATTCTAGACGTTTTAGTACCCATTGACTAAAATTTCAGTATTAATGGGTATCCCCCATATGCGTCGACTTTCAACTACCATATAATTTTCTATGGTCCACGAGGGTACAAATAATATTTATATTTGTATTCTACTCGTAAATCTGAACACAATGATATATATATATATATATATATATATATATATATATATATATATATATATTGTATAGTTTCTTTCCTAGGAAAAATATGCCCTAATTTTTTTGGTCGCACAATAAATTAATGCATTTATTGAAACTATATTATAAAACCGAAATTTACAATTTCTATAATAATTCAAAATTAAAAAGGAGGTAAAAATAATTTACCCGAAATGTCAGATCTTCAAAGTAGTAACTCCTCTTTTCTTTTCTTTCTTTTTTCTCCTTTTTCTTTTCTTTCTTTTTTCTCCTTTTTCTTTTCTTTTCTCTCTTGATTTCTCTCTTCCCTTATTCTTTTCGGTTTCTCTCTTCCCTTATTCTTTTCGGTTTCTCTCTTTTCTCTTGAGTTCCCGGATGGCAAATGGAGGAGAGAATGTGAGAATGAAGGTAGGGCTGTAAGCGGGTCGGGTCGGGTCGGGTGACAACACCAAAAGTCACCCGACCTAACTTGGTCGGGTGGTGTTTTTTTTCGCACGACCCTACCCGACCAAGGAGCTCAACCTGCCCGACCCGTGGTCGGGTCGGGTCGGGTGAGTCAGGTTGGGCCATGCATTTTTTTAAAAAGCCCAAGTTTGTCAAAAGCCCAATATTTTTTTAAAAAAATTCAAATGATATGTATAAACCTATTTATAATAAAAGCCAAATTTTATTAATATTTTTAAATTTAACACATTTAAATTAATCATTTTTTATATTTAGATTTAAAT
>JAJIYU010017896.1:0-11487 GCA_030144865.1 Tinospora cordifolia | reverse complement strand
CCAGGTGTACCTGTGAGTGACCGCCACGTGGACAGGGGCGTTCGAGTCCCCCTGGGCCAGTGGTGCCACGCAGCAGTGGTGTTCGAGTCCCACGTGTCGGTGGGCCCCGCTGGGGGTGTCACACCTCTAGAGTTTCAATCGGGTGACAAAGTATTCTTGAAGATCAGTCCACAAAAAGGAATAAGATGGTTTGGAGCTAAAGGGAAGTTAGCTCCTAGATTCATCGATCCATTCGAGATATTGAGACGAATCGGTGAGTGTGCATATGAGCTGGATCTACCCAACAGATTTTCCTCAATCCACAATGTGTTCCACGTTTCGATGCTTTGAAAGTACGAGCCAGATCCTTCACATGTTCTGCCGTGGCAAGATATCGTACTTCAGGATGATGCAACTACGAAGAACCAACTATTCAAATTTTAGATTAGGTGCAGAATCTCAAGACCAAGAACAAAGGTTCTGTGGAAGCATCATGGCCTCGAAGAAGCGACCTGGGAATTAGAGAGAGAGATGCAGAAGAAATACCCAGCTCTCTTCACTAGGAGCACTTGATGGGACACGTCTTTGAGGTATGTACTCTCATTCAAATTTCGAGGGCGAAATTTCTTTTAAGGGGGGGGTAGATTATAATAACCCAAACTTTTATAACGCATACACGTCAAAAACAAATTTTTAGATATGATATAATCAAGAAAATAAATGAATAATGTTTTAAATAAATGTGTAGAAATTATTTAAATTAAATTATTTATAGAAAAATTATGTATAAATTAATTAAATTAAATTAGTTATTGAAAGAAATAATGGTTGTATAAATAATAATGAGAATAAAATAGTAATAATAATAATAATTAAGTAGAATTGGAAATAATGCAATATACATATATAATTGCATTAATATGTGGGGTGGCAATGAATAAGGGAATAATAAAGAAAATAATGAAGGAATAATGTGAGGATAATAAAGAGATAATGATGAGTCATTATCTTTGACTTCTTTGATGATAATAAAGAGATAATATAAGGATAATTAAGAGATAATAGGGAGATAATAAGAGAATAATGAAGGGATAATGTGAGGATAATAAAGAAATAATGATGAGCCATTATCTTTGACTTGTTTGATGATAATAAAGAGATAATATAAGGATAATCAAGAGATAATAGGGAGATAACAAGAGAATAATGAAGGGATAATGTGAGGATAATAAAGAGATAATGATGAGTCATTATCTTTGACTTCTTTGAGGATAATAAAGAGATAATAATAAGGATAATCAAGAGATAATAAGATAATAGGGAGGTAAGTAAGGAATAATTTTATCAAAGTGGGTTATTTTAGTAATATAAAAAGTAGGTATTTATGGAATATGTTTATAAAAGTGGGGCATTTTGATGATATTTATATCAAAGTAGGGTAATTTGAAAATAATTTAGAAAAGTGGGGTAATTATAGAGTTATTTTGCATAAATTCAAATGAGGCGTGATACTTGATGTTTCCAGAATGCTTGGGAATCTTCATTTCATCTCATTTATAGAGCACGAACCAGGGAAAGAGGAGAAAAGGAAAAAGGAAGAAAGCAAAGGAGAAATTCGAATTTTTGCCAGATTCGACGCATAGATTATTTTTACAAATAATCTGGAAGGTTTTTGAACTAGGAATTGGAAGCGAAAAAGGTAAAATAGTGTATTTTATTTATCCCGAGTGACAATTAGTTAAAATAAAGTAAAATAAAGTATTAGAGATATGAAAAAATAAAATATAAACTTATTCCTTTTATTTTGAAGCTGAAAGGATTGCTAAATGGATAAATTACATTGTTTGGAATCTTGAGAACAGGTTGAAATATTAAAAGAACTTTGAAACAAGAATTGAGCTGTGGAACAGGAAGTTGAGAATTTTGGGAGCTTTAACTGAATGTTTGGTATCAAAAACCTTATTACTCTTAGAGATAATTTATGTTATGCTATTTATTCTGGAATGAATGTAAATGGAATGTGATATCGAAGTTTAGGGGGTAGTGGAGATTCGGACAATAATATCATAATTTTGAAATGACAGATTAAACTTTTAAAAGCGAGTTAGTTTGACCAACGGACGCAAGAGAAAATCCATAAACCTCAGGTAGGGAGGATTTCCTTGCTCATTAATATTATGCGAATTTTAGATTCAAAACATGGTGATTGTTAGCCTAAGATCTTTTGCATGCCATGATTGTTAATTGTTTGAGATTGGAACGACTTGAATGATGAACATAATGTCTAGTTAAATCGTTTTCTGACATGTTTTATCAAGTTCATGATTTATTCGTTTTATTTATCATGTATTTGCTCATATCTACTGCATGATGATGTATGGATGACACTGTTTGTGGAATTAATTAAGATTAATAGTTCATTAAGAATTCCATGTACCGATGCGATGGATTGTCACAGGCACACTGTAACCCTCCATACAGTGTATCATGTGCACTAGTCTGGACACGTCATAGATAATTCCACTTATCCAGCTAGGTAGCTGAATTGTTTTTGGAAGCCGTAATCACTGGATTGTGTTACCCTTTCTTAGATAGTAATCCCATGGTATAGTCTGGATTATATACCTAGAGTACTCGCTTTTGGTATTGATAGCGCTAATACCTATAGTGGCTATGTCATGATGGTAATGCTGGATTGCAATACCTGGAGAATCATGATAGTACATCTGGATTGTGTACTGGGAGTTACTCATTTGGATTACAGGAAATATCGAGAGAGGATTCTCTTTCGGTTATTAGGATTCTAACAAAACAATTTAATGTTTGCAACGCTTAATGTCTGAAAGTGCTTTTAATGTTTTGAATGCTGGTTTGTATAATATTAATGATGTATAGGAAGGACCTACTAGGCTTTCGAGCTCACTCCCATTTTATTTTTCAGGTACTCACAGGAGAGTTCAATAACATGCACATGGATTGACGTTAGAGTCTCATTTAGAGGTTATTACAGTTGTTTCTTGTGCCTTATTTTGATGTAAATATTTAAACAAGATTTGTGGTCTTTTGTATGATATATATGTAGAACTTTTCAAACATTTAAATGTAACTTTTTTCTTATCTTGTATAAATGAACCTGACAGTTGTTAGCTAAATGTTTCTAACTTTTACCGCTGCGTTAGTATGATGTTTTGAAGCTTTCGTATTTTCATGAATAAAAAATTGGTGATAATGGTTAAATTATGGACATTCCTTGCATTTATATTGGTCTATATTTCATATAGATTATGTAAACTTTCGAAAGAAAGAGAAATAAGAAATGGAAGGTTGACAACTTAGTTTTAGGAAAGGATGACTCGATGATCATATACTAGGAAATCTGAACCTGAAATCGGGGTGTCACAATATAAACCCCACTACTTTACCCATTTCATTCATCCCAGAACAAGAGTTGAAATTCTTCTTGCTCTCTCTCTCTGCCTCCTTCTTGGCACTCTCAGTTCCTTTTTTTTTCTTGAGCTATTCTAAATAACTTGTGAGGTAGTAGCAATGAAGTGCTACACAGATTAAGAAGTGATCTCGAGGTGAAATTCTTTCCCCTTCTTTTAATTTATTATTTTGATTTAAATAATGCTTGCTTGTGTGTTTAGTTTAATTTATGTTTTTAAATTATTATATTGCTTATGACTGAGAGAGTATGCTCTATAGTTGCGTTTTGTACGATTTTCTACATTAAAAATTGAAAGTCGCCTTTCCTTTTGTACGATCTTCTACATCAGAAATCAAAAATCTTTGTTTTTGTTGATTTAAAACGTTATACTGTTGGTAGGTTTAAATACTGTTGAAATATTTATTTATATCGCTCTATACACAAAAATAAGATTAAATAAGATTTCAACCACGTTACGGTACGATGACGGATGTTCTGTGTTCCATGCAGAATTGGACTTTTGAATTGGTTGTCAAGATTGACACCAAAGTGAAATGAGTTTCAGGAATGATCCCACTAGAGAAGGGTTTGAGTTTCAGGATTGATCTCTCCCTAGATTTGGAGCACAAATGTTATCCCCGTTTGGTCTAAATTACGATAGAAATAATATATTGTTTGAATCGATTAAATCCCTGAAAGTGTTTGATATGCTTATATTATTTCGTTGGAATAATGAATTAAATAGATAGATTGATTCACTGGGCTTTTTAGTTCACCCCTTCATTTTTCACATTTCAGGAAATTAATTTATTAGCCTACGTGGAAGGTTATTTATTAGAAATTATCTTTCCTTTTATTTATTTATTTCATTGTAGGGCACGTAGGCCCAAGTCACTTTATCTTTTTCAGTTTCAAATTTATATTCCACTGTAATAGTTCATGTACTCAAAATTTTAAAATAAATAAATAAAGCGTTTGATTTATTTACAATGCCCTGAATTATATTGTACATAGACTAATGTATGCAGGAAGTCTCTTAGAAAGGAAAAAGGATAACGTAGCACGGGCCCGCCTCCTAGGCGGCCCAAGATTATTAATCAAAGAAAATTATACCGTTAGATGATGGGGATAATGAGGGGGTGAGCTTTAAAAGGATTATAAACTTTTGAACACATGATGAAGCATGCATGAAATTTAGAATGTCTAGTTTTTAGAAAGTTTTAGTTTTCTACATTCGAATGTAAGCGCATGTTGCCCAACTTTTGAATTTTTGCTTCAAGTTTTAATTAAAGACTTCCGCTGCAATGGTTTTTTTTAATTTGAAAGTTTTGTACTCTCTATTTTATTAAATCAATAAAGATTTGAAAAGTTTTATTTTATCTCTTGTGCAATTATCTTAGTGAATGTTTTAATTAAATAAGGTGTGGGATAAAAGAACTAGAATGCTAAGTTATGTACTTGTAATCGTAATCGAACCGTGACCCGCCTTGTGATTAGAAAACAATCAAATTCTTGTGGGTTGGGGTGTTACATGAGTGTTTTTCTATGGAGGAAAAATGCAAATGATCACTTTAAATTATTTTGACCATTTGTAAGAGCGCAATGAAGCTAAAAATAGCTATTTCAAGTTTTATCTACACTTTGATGGTTAAGAATGCAACTAAATGCTAATTTATTATGAAGTTAATGTTTTCACTAAGAATTTTGGCCCTCAAAACTAACTACTCTATTCAAATTGAGGAATTAAACAAGAAAAACTTTTTAGCGCTAAGAGAATCTGTTTTAAGTGAGCAATTGACCGTTTCTCTACAAGAGAAAAGCAGAACAAACTATTTTAAATTGTTCGATCAGTTGTTGGAGTGCAAAGAGCACGAGATAGGGTATTTCAAATTCTATGGGAGCCAAGCTTGGTTAAAATGCAATATAAAGTCAATTTGATCATTAAAGTGATGCCTTCTACAAGCAGTTAGGCCCCAAAGCACATTCAGTATTCAACGAGCTAGAAGATCGATTAGGAAATGTCGTCAGAGTGCAATAAGGAAGTAAGCTTTAAAAGCTCATTTAAGTAAAGGAAATTACTTGTAAATGAGTTATTCGCTACTTCTCTGCCAGAGAAAATAAGAAACGTAAGTTGTTTGTTCATTTACAAGGGTGTAAAGAGAGGAACGTTGGCTACGTCCATTTCTATGAGTATTTATTTAACAAACAATGTGATGAGCTTAATGGAAATGTCAAAGCAACGCTTTTGTTGAGGAATAAGGGTCCCAAACGGCATGGGTATTTAAACGTTTTAAAAAATTTCTTTGATTAGTATAAATCATTCTACATAAGACGTTGATCGTTAAAAACTAATATCAAGAAAGGAAATCTCTTCTACATAGACTATGGAGTGTTTTTCCACAGAGGAACAATGCAAATGATCTCTTTAAACTATTTTGACCATTTCTAAGAGCGTGGTGAAGCTAAAAAATAGTTATTTCAAGTTTTATTTGTACTTTGATGGTTAAGAATGAATTAAATGCTAATTTATGATAAAGTTAACATTTTTGTTGAGAATTTTGGCCCTCAAAGCTAACTACTTCATTCAAATTGAGAAATTAAACAAGAAAAACTTTCTAATGCTAAGAGAATCTGTTTCAAGTGAGCAATTGACCCTTTATCCACAAGAGAAGAGCGAAACAAACCATTTTAAATTCTTTGATCAACTATTAGATTGCAAAGAGCCCGAGATATGGTATTTTAAATTTTGTGGGTGCCAAGCTTGGTTAGATTGCGATATAAAGTCAATTTGATCATTAAAGTGATGCCTTCTACAAGCAGTTAGGGCCCCAAAGCACATTCGGTATTCAAATGAGATAGAAGACCACCAAAGAAATGTCATCGGAGTGCAAAGATGAAGTAAGCTTTAAAAGCTCCTTTAAGTAAAGGAAATTACCTGTAAATGAAATATTTGATCCTTCTCGACTGGAGAAGATAAGAAAGGTAGGTTGTTTATTCTCACTTACAAGGTTGTAAAGATGTAGGTTACATTCATTTCTATAAGTATTTATTTAACAAACAATGCGATGAGCTCAATGAAAATGTCAAAGCAAAGCTTTTGTCCAAGAATAAGGGTCCCGAACTGTGTAATATTCAAACGAGTTAGAAACTCTCTTTGACTCGTATAAATCAAAGCATTAGGCGTTGACCATTAAAAACTAATATCAAGGAAATAAATTTCTACTAAATATAGGCTATGGAGTATTTTTCTACGGAGAAACAATGCAAATGATCTCTTTAAACTATTTTGACCATTCGTAATAGTGTGATGAAGCTAAAAATAGCAATTTCAAGTTTTATTTGTACTTCGATAGTTAAGAATGCAATTAAATGCTAATTTACGATAAAGTTAACGTTCTTGCTGAAAATTTTGGCCTTCATAGTTAGCTACTCCATTCGAATTGAGGAATTAAAATGTAACACCCAGCCCCCGAGACTTTTAATTAGCTTAAACAAAAGGCTGGCCGAGTCAGTACTACATTTATAATTACATAACTTGCATCACGTTTTATTTCAATTATCCCAAGTCTTATTAATTCATAATAAGCTCACAACCCAAACAATTTAATTTTAATTTAGTAAGACCATTACAAGGGGATAAAAAAAATGCTCCAATAATTATTTGTTCAATAAAATAAAGTAATTACTTGAATTTCAAATAATAAAAAAGTACATAACTCAAATTAAAAACTAAATTCAACAAAAGTCTTAATTTAAACAATCAAATTTCGACAACATGCCCAAATTGTAAAATTTTGCGGAAGTACATACTTGAATTTCAACATATAAATTTTCAAATTTTAAACCCTATTAATTTCAATAGTCTTTATGATTCAATTTCTTAAAAAATATGAGAGGAAGGGGTGAGCACATAGCCTAGTGAATCATTCCATAAATAACTAAATTACTAATTCAAATCAAAAGCACATCCAAATTTAAACACTTACATAAATTAGGTGATTCAAACAATATCTTTGGTTATTGTTGACGTTAAGACTGAAAGTGGTTCTAATCCCTTGATAATCTTATCAAAATACTTCACTCTTGGATGGAAAGATAATTTATCTTGTCATATTACATTGGAATAAAGATTTCATCTCCGTGTTCCAAGTACTTTGGTTTATACCCATCCTGTAATACTCGACCAACAACTTTGTACGAAATTCGATTAAATAAAATAATATGATTTTGAGTAACCATTAATATTTTGTTATATAAATTATGTATATTCTAAGGTATAAACTAAAGTAAGAAAATTGAAATTTATTTTGGTGCAACATTAGAGCATCCAATAATGAATATAAATACATGTGTGGCATGTATATGTATTAAATTCAAATATTTAATAATGTGAATATATATACGTGTGCACATATATATAAACTTGTTTAAATTATTAGGTAGAAAAATATATAGTGATGTGTATTTATAAATGTAGGAAAACAAAAAAAGCATAGATATATGCACATAATAAATAAATAAATAAATATATATATAAGTAAAAAAAATTGGTGCATGGGCCTTGGGCAGATGCACATGCGCAAAATAGCCTTGGGTCACGCATAACCAGTGCAATTTCAATTTGTACAGGTGCGCTTTTTAAAAAAATGTGAAAAAAGCAAAAAAAAAAGGGAAATAAAGAAAAGAAAACCGAAAAATTCAACGTAAAATCAAAAAAACTACAAGAAAATCTCCTGAAACCTTAAAATACATGGTTTTATTTTGGAGCCACCAAAACCTAATAAAAATAGAAATTTTTCATATGAAAAATGCTCAAAAATTATAAGTTTCACCCCCATAAGACCCTATATAAACTCCTCTCCCCCTTCATTCTTTTTCATCTCAGAAAGAACTAAATGGCATTCCTTGTAGCTCTCTACTTCTTTCTTGGCACCTAGTGTTCTCATTTCTTTCTTGAGTTATTCTAAATAATCAATGGGGTACCAGCAAAGGAGTGCTACACAAATCTAGTGCAAGGGGAAAAGATCTCCAAGATCTAAAAAAGGGTCAAAAGGAAGCGATCTCGAGGTGAAATGCTTTTCACCTTTTAATTTATTATTTTGATTTAAATAAGGCATGCTTGAGTGCTATATTTTTTATTAAATACATGCCATGATAGGTTTAATTTTATGCATAATCTATGATAAAATGTTACCTTGCTAAAATGTTTACATATTGTTAAATTATCTAAATATTATGCTTTTACATTTAATATAAGATTAAATAAAGATCTTAACCACATATAATGGGGTCCAAATTGTACCATGAGCATTGTAAGTAGGAGTTGTGAGGTAATAAAGGGTTCAGAATTGATCTTACCTCACTCTAATGGGTCTAAATTCAATATAGTAGCTCTTTCCCTAGGGTTGGAATGTTAGGGGTATCCTTTCAGTCTTTAATGACAACTGAAATAATAAATTATTTGAATTATTTAATTCCTTGTAAGCGCCTATTAAGCATGTCCTATTTTGTCAAAATAATGAATTAAATATTTGGAATGATTCATTGGGCTTTATAGCTCACCCCTTATTTTCAATATTTCAAGAATTTAATTATTAAGGCTGCATAGGCGTCATTTAATATGAAAGAATTGTTATTTTAAATTCATTGAAGGGGCATATGGGTCCAAATCTATTTATTTTATTTTAATTTAGTGAAGGTTGAATTATTACTCTTGAATTTTTTTCATTAAATTATAAAGGATTTATTTTATTCTATGGCATCATAAATTTATATGAATTATGTTGTACATAGATTAATGTGCACAAGACATCTCATGGATGTGAGATTTAGAAAGGAGAAAGGCTAACGTAACATGGGTCTGCCTCCCGGGCAGCTCAAAAATGTTAAAGAAAAAATATATGATGGATGACATGGGCCCAGACATGGGAGGCGGGGTGTTACACATCCATACTCAATGATGAGACCCGTATATATTATGTATATATAAAGAACATCCATAGTATCACTTTGATTACTATGATAGTACGTGGTTTATAAACTTCAAAGTCTTAAGCTTGATTTTCACATATTCATGATCTAAAATCAAAATAATAAAATTGAGAATAAAACATTCAAAATAATACATAGCATGCTTTATAATTCAAATCGAACCTAAGCATGAAAACTAGGCATGACATGGTATCATGAATACTTAAAACATGCATACAAGATAAATTGAATTTAAATCATGATTAAACATGTTAAAAACTAAAAATAAATATGCTAAATTGAAAATAAAAGATGCATGAACATGCTAGAAACTCAAACTAGCAAAGTAGAAATGTAAGAAATCATACCCACCTTAAGAAGCTTTTTCTGAAAAATTCAGCAGAGGTTCCTTTCTTCTATGCACTTCAAGAACAACCATCAACTTCAACAATGTAAAAGTAATCTAAAATCCTAACGTCTCACTAAAAATCACTCAAGAACACAAGAGAGTGAGAAGGGGTTGTCAAGAAGGAGGCTTTGAATAAGCTAAGAGTAAATCTCAACTCTTACTTTGAGAAGAAGTGAGCATAAGGGGGTTTATATAGATTTTCAAGAGGGCACAGGGGGCATGTTTGGGATGGGAAAAGGAAATCTTTCTATTTTCCTCCTTGTGTAGCTGTACTATAGTGTAGATTATGGTTTGTTCTTGGTCGCACGATTTCAAAAATCATAGCACAATTACTCATGCACGGGCGGGTCAAAGCATGCCAATTTATGTCTTATACGAACGCAGGATTGCCCAAAATAAGAATTTTTCTAATCTTTATACTGTGCTTCTATTTTTGACTTTCTTTGCCTCAAATCCTTCTATATTTGTATTTATGTATGGGCTGCTCGGACACAAATCATTATATATATATATATAATGATTTGTGTCTGAGCAGTCCATGCATATACAAATATAGAAGGATTTGAGGCATAAATATATATATGCATACAAGTATAAGCTTTCTATTAATATAAGCTTGTTAATACATAACTTGGAACCCATATCTGTATTAAATTTATTAATAAATATGTATTTATTAATGAATAAATACTCATTTACTAATAATTAGTAATTTATTAGAAGAATTTGTATTTTATTTTATTTTCTAATTTTTTGAATTTTCTATTATTTACTTATCATGATATATATATATATATAAGTTTAATATTTGTTATAAGTTTCATATCATCATTTTCCCTTAATCATGCTTTGGAATTTTGGGCATGAAGTTGTGATAAAAAAGAGAATGGAATGGGTGTAAATACCAAAGTTTCACATGGGTCAATTTTTGGGAGAAAAGGTTGTGGATAATTGGAGATGGCATGCTTGTAATTAGATGAAAACTCAAGGTCGAAAATGAGGAGAAAAGGACAAGAACAAAAGCAAAAGGCAAATCAATATACATACATTTATATTTCTATTTATACATACATTTATACACACACACACTATGACGACCCATAATTTGCTATACAAAAACTATCAGGTCCGATACATATATTTTTCTGAAATTTTTAATGAAAATACATGAATTTTCTCAAATTTTTTCTAATTTTAAATTATTTATTAAAAAATTTAGAATAATTGAGAAAATATAATTTTGGAAGAAAAATACATTAAGAAGTTATAAGAAAAATGTAATTTTTAGAGAAATATGATTTTTTGGAATGATTATGAAATTTTTTGAGTAATTAATAAAATTTTTGGGAGAAAAATGTAATTTATGAGTGGATTAATGATTTTAATAATTATAGAAAAAATGGTGAAAATTAAGTATATATGTGTGTATATATATACCAAAGAGGAAAGAAATAAAGAAAACCAAAAAAAAAAATAGAAATCTCAGCCGCATGGTTTGTGAGGCCCGTGTGGGCCGAAAATTGGCTCGAGCTCATGGGCGCGAGCTGATCGGGCCCATGCACCACCCCCCCCCCCCCCCCCCCCCCCCCCCCCCCCCCCCCTTTTTTTTTCTTTTTTTTTTTTTTTTTTTTTTTTTTTTTTTTTTTTTTTTTTTTTTTTTTTTTTTTTTTTTTTTTTTTTTTTTTTTTTTTTTTTTTTTTTT
>JAJIYU010017895.1:0-11454 GCA_030144865.1 Tinospora cordifolia | reverse complement strand
ACATTTACATAGTATATTTTTGAATTTTTCTAAGTTGATAAATTTTTACAAAAATTCTTTCGAATTTCTCGAACTCTTCGAATTAATTCTAATTTTCAAAGGTCGAAGTTTAGGACGAAGTCGAATTTTTGTTCCTTGCTTGCACGGTTACACTCACTTCAAACAGCTCCTTCAGTCAGAAAACAAACAACAAAATGGGAAATAATCATAGACTTCTTAGAAGAAAGAGTGTGTCCATTCAATGGATTTAGATCTTGCTTGTCATGTTCACTCTATTGGGTAAAGCACTAGTTAATCACTCCTGAAATCTAGGACATAGATGTTGAGTTGCTTATTTACTACCAGATCCAAGAGGATTTCACACTCTCAACAAGGAGGGCGAAACCTTGTTATTGAGTAAAATCTACTACGTTTGCTTCCCATGACCAATAGAAATGATGTCTAAATGGTCAGAAACCGGTGAAAGATCATTCTAGATCTCTACTTGACATAAAATCAAAATTTTCTAAACTTCCCCTACTTTTTAATTAATTTTTTTAACTCATAGAACTACAAATTATATGAAAACCAAAAAATGAAAAAAAAAATGTTGCTGATGTTGTACAAAATCCCATGATAATTCTCAAAACTCAAAGTATCCACCATAGGAAATTTGAAATACTAGGCCATACATCTTGGCACTAAGTTACAGCTCAACAAGTCTTGGAAGATAACTATCAGCTTGGTCACACTTTTCTTTAGCAATCTCTTGTTTTGGCTTTTTTGATAAGAAACAAAAATGTTTTGTTGCTCATTTTTCCTCAGCAATCAACCCCAAGAAACAACAATTGAGATGGAGCATGCAATTGCTTTCTTGACAGATTATCACTTAATGCATCCCATGTCTTTACAAAAACGGAACCAAAAAGACTTGGGAAATCTCCCAAGGTTCATTGTACTCCAAATCAGAGAGTGGCAGAGGGCACACATGAACCACATAAGCAGGAGACAAATTTAGTTCCTTTTTGGCATAAGATGGTTCTAAGAGTGCTGGATTCTAATCAAAAGGGATTTATGTCAATGCAGGATAGAGAAGAAAAAATTTTAGTACATCAACTATGAGAATTTAGACCATAGACTAACAAAAATGAAATTTTTTGGGTTGTCTCTGATAAGTAGCAGCATCAGCAACATAAATTACATCTATAAGAGAACCTCCAATAAAGAAATTCACTATCCATTTATTATAACTAGCTTAATAATAAATTTGATTAGTTTAACACAAGAAAAGAAATACCAATTATGTAAATCTTAACATGAAAACCTGAATGTAACCTAGCCTTTACAAAATCATTGCCAGGACTCTAGCAAGGAGGTTAAGGGAGGTGATTCAAGTCACAGTAGCAGATAATCAACTGGGCTTCGTCAATCAGAGACATATTTTTGATGCCATTCTAATTGCTAACGAGGCAGTGGAGGATTATAGAGTCCGGAAAAAAGAAGGGCTGGTGGTCAAAATCGATTTCTCTAAGGCGTATGATTCGATTAGATGGAAGTACCTCATATATGTTTTGAAGAGAAAAGGTTTCGGAGAAAGATGGTGTAAGTGGATATACGGTTGCATTTCTAAAGTCTCATATTCCATCTTCATGAATGGACAGCCGAAAGGGAAAATCATTGCCGAAAGAGGCCTCAGACAAGGTTGTCCTCTTTCCCCGTTCCTGTACATTCTTGTAGCAGACAGTCTCCACGGCATTGTGGAAAGAGCTAGACAGTTCGGGTTTCAAGGCTTCGAGGTAGGCCAGCAAAAGATCCACCTGTCTCATCTTTTCTATGCAGACAATGCCCTTTTTTTCTTGGGCAACTGTCCGAAAACCTGGGAGATGCTCCTTCGGGCTCTGGAAAGTTTTTCCCTGGTTTCTGGTCTGCATATAAACTTCCACAAAAGTCAGTTGGCAGGTGTTAACATTAAAGAGGCAGATATGGCTCTAGCTCACAAGATGTTCGATATTCCTGTTGTCAAGTGGCCGATGAAGTATTTAGGCTTGCCTTTGGGGGGAAATCCAAGGCGGATATCCTTTTGGGAGCCAGTTATTCACACTGTTAACAAAAGGATCGAAGGATGGAAATGTTCTTATCTCTCAAGAGGTGGCAGGCTTCTATTGATCAAAGCAGTTCTAGAGGCGCTTCCGATGTATTATATGTCCATTTTTCGGATGCCTTCAATGGTTCAGCAAGAGATTGATAGGAACATCAGGCGGTTTTTTTGGAAAGCCGAAGGAGCTGAGAAGGCTCAAATGCTTGTAAGATGGCAGCTGGTTTGCAAACCTAAGGAGGAGGGAGGTTTGGGAGGAGCTCATCTTATGACAAGGAACAGTGCTCTTGCTTCTAAATGGCTGTGGAGATTTTCCAAGGAGCAAAACCAGTTGTGGAGGAAAATTATTGCTAGCATTCATGGCTGCTCCCAAAACGGAATGATTGCAGGAGTCAACCCCAAGGTGACTCACAGATCTCCTTGGAAATTCATTCACTCCCTGTATGACAAATTTAGGCCCCATACTCAGTGGAAGGTTGGAGATGGGAGGAGTGTCAGATTTTGGGAGGATGCGTGGTGTACCACTCTTCCTTTCAAAGAAGAATTTTCAAGACTTTACAGAATTTCTCAAGATCCAACAGCTTGTCTAGCTCAGATGTGGAGAAGTTCCGAAAACAATTCCAGTAGTGGAGATTGGAATCTTGGTCTGCGAAGGCAGCTCAAGGATGAGGAAATAGATGATTTGGTCAATCTTCTCTCCAGGCTACAGTCTGTGCGCTTCAACACATATCCCGACACGTGGAAGTGGACCAAAGATAAGTCTGGATCTTTTACTACCGGTTCCTGTTACAGCGCTTTCCTTGCAGAGGACCTGCAAACTCCCGATGCTCAGTTGGCTTTAATCTGGAAGACCAAAATGCCGAAAAATACAAAATCTTGGCATGGTTGATTATGCAAGGAAAACTTAACTGCACTGCCCAGATTCAGAAGAAATTCCCTTCTCACTACTTATCTCCTTCTTCCTGTTGCCTTTGCAGGGCTGCTGAGGATGACGCCCGACACATTTTTGGGGACTGCAAGGTCTTAAAGGCAGTCTGGAGGCACTGGCAGCAGGATTTATCAGTCATGCCTCGTCCCCCTAACAGCTTAGAGGTCCATGTGTGGATGGCAAATCAGCAGGTTCACATGAGAAGCTACTGGTTGTTGATCAATTTTGCTATATGGGCAGCCGTGTGGGAGGCAAGGAACAGATGTATTTTCAAAAATTCGGATATTAATTTAACCATTGTAACAGAGAGATCTCACATTTTGTTTGCAACGTGGGTCTCCGTTAGTAATCTAGGCTTAGGATACTCTTTCAGCGAGTGGGTGACGCAGTGGGCGTCGATTTTGTATTTAAGATAGTTGGTTCTTGGGTTGCGATGGGTCTTCTCCTCGTAGTTGTATCTTTTTGCTTCTTTTTGGACAACTCGTCCAAGCTATAAAATGTCTACTTTCAAAAAAAAAAAAAAATTGTATGAACTGGAAGAAGAAAAGGAATTATAAAGTTGCATAGAATTATGACGAACAGCACAATAACTACAAAATCAAATATCAAAATTAAAGAAAATCAAAATTATTACCTGAATCAATAACTCCAAGCAAGGAAAGGAACCTGCTGCGACAGCCGACAACAGTGCGGTAATATTATCATCAGTTTCAGCATTAGGCTGCAAGGTAACAATATGTCGAGAAAATTAGGCTAACAAATCAAATAGACAAAACAAGCATTAGAAAAGCCTCATGGACGCGTTTACACTGAAGTAAATCAAGGAATGGTTTTCTGCATCCTAGACCCTAGGGCCACTGTCAGATGTAGACTTTGTTAGACTAATATTATGTCTTATTTTATTACTCTCTGCTGAGTTTATATATTTAATAATTTATCACATCCAAAAGTTTCCATCATCTTTATCATAGGCAAAGCACTAAGAGTCAGTCGCACATAACAAGAATTGCCACGTCCAACCAAACCACAATTGGAAGGTAAAACACCAAGTCGCAATCAGCTTCACAAATGAATGAGTTCAGATCTAGTAGCATGCTTCTAAAAGGCACTATTGTGCACTGAGATGAAAGGATCATAGAAGTGGAAGAAACCAGAAACATAAATCTCAGACCTATGACATATTGATTGAATTGACAAATTATGATTATTCATTAATGCACTTGAGAAGTATTCACACAGCACCAAAGTGAATTGCCAGCTTACATCAGCATGGTTTTCTAATAAAACCTTCACAGCATCTTGTTGTCCATGACCAGCGGCCCAAATCAATGATGTACCCGCATCACTTGGGGAATCCACATCAACCCCTTTGGAAAGTAAAAGTCTAAGCAGCTCAATGTCCCCTGCAGGAGATTTGCTTTATCTTAAAGTCAACCGTGATTATAATAAGAGAAGGAACTCTGCAGGAAAGCAAAATAACTCCAGACCAGAACATTAGGTTTGACCTGAATGAATTAGACCTCAAAAGTATTCATACAGAATCAACCATATGATTCATTTGCAGTCAAAACCATGCAACCAGCAAAAGTTACCGATTACTATTTCCTAGGAAGAATGATAATATCTTTGATCAAATAGTGCTATACAGTGCATTAAAGGGGGAAAATACAAAGACATACTCCAAGAAATACCAAGAGTCTATAACACTAATGGATATTAAGGAATCAATGGAGAGTTAACTAATTTACTATCCTCAACATAAAAGCCAAGGCAAAAAAGAGATCAAGTCTAAGCATGCACAATGATTTTTTCCATAGTATGAAAATTAGCCAAATTAATTAGGTAATTTGGACAATCGACGCGAAATTCACAGATAATTGGCAAATTATAAAATTTCGTCAAAATCTATGAAAAAAAATCAGCTAAGTTCACTTAAAATTGAAGTCTCGACGATTTTTGCAAAAAAAATGCATACAAGCTATAAAGGGGCACAGAAATTCTTTTGTGTAATCATAAAGATTATAAAAAAAATATATCACTCTATAAATGAAGAAGATTGAAGGCGAAATATGTGCAATTGATCCAAAAGAAAGAAGAAAGAGATGTAGCCTGGAGGACAAACAATAAAGAGCAGAAAAAAAAAGAAAAAAGTAAGCTAAAAGCCTACGATTCGAGGCATTGAGAGAAAAACAAGAAACGAGAGTCGTCTATCGTAATCGATAGAGAAGATCAAATACACTTGCGCTTATGGCGACTAACAAGCCAACAAACAATATATTTGCAAGACTATTAGGATTTAACAACAAGTTTTTCTTTCTTTCTTTTTTTTATAACAGTTTTAAGTTATCATGTTTAGTATGCATTAAATATTATTAATGTTTAAATACACGTTAGAAATCATTATAAATAAAATATATTTATTTATATTTATTTTCATCATTTTTAATAGAAATTGTGCATATTTTAACAGTTGCATAGTATTTTTTTAACTTTTCTAACTTGACAAATTTTTACGAAGATTCATTCGAATTTCTCAAACTCTTTGAATTAATTATAATTTTCAAAGGTCAAAGTTTGAGGCAAAGTCGAATTTTCATTCCTTGATTCTTTCAATGTTGGTCACATTCAAGTCATTGTTTTCACCATACCTATGGCTCAATATTACTTAGGTGAAAATACCTACATAATTCTAAGTTGCCACAAAACACTGCATTTTCAATTCAAAAACCCCTTATTGTACATATTCTCTCCAACTTTTTAGGTAGTGTTTATTTTCCTTTTAACATTTCACAAGAGAAAAAAAATGTGTAAGATGAGATTTACATCAAGCAAACAGAAAACCACGGAAACCACAATGGGTAAGAGAGCTTATAACTTATAAACTTCATAGATGTAATCTTTGAGGATTAGCACAATTCACACGAAAGAGAAAACAGGAGACAATTTTCTCTTTCATCACTAGAATTCCCCACATAATCAGAAGCAGAAAAGCAAAGAAATGGCAATAGAGCTCAACAATTCATAAAAGCCAAAGCAAGTTTACAACAGAAAAGTGAATGAAATAGAGAAAAGAAGCAAGAACAATTTGATCACTTTTTCAATGGCTAAAAATGTTATTCTGAGCAAATTAAACACACAAAATAAATAGAAAGTAATTGATATCTAGGCACAAAATAAATAGAATGTAATTGATATCCAGGCTTACCAAAGAAGCTTGAACTTTACCTAGAAAAAAGAATAAAAAGCAACATGGCGGAGATTACATGATAAAAGAAAGGTAAGAAGGGAAATTGAGCAGACCTATTCCAGCAGCATGATGCAAGGCACAAGCTCCCAAATCACTACGAGCAGCAGGATTGGCACCACAGTCAAGAAGATATTTAGCAGTATCACGATGCCCTTGTCGAATGGCATGAAGAAGAGGAGTATCACCTGTGATAATACAAATTTCACTCATTGGCAAGTCTTTGGGAAGGCAGTTAACGAGTGGAAAATGGTCTTAAATCAAGAAAATGCCACAAAGCTTCTGAATGTCACATAGCATAGAACACATTAAATAAAATGTAAATTAAATTCTATCATTGTATCAATGACTAAGCCACTATAAAATTAAAGAAGTGTTTCCAGCAAATTAATTTGATTTTTGAACTACAAGAATGTGAAGTTGATGTAATAGAAAAATACGAAAATTTGCTAAAACATTCAACGAGATTCAACAAACTTCAATAAATTTTGATGGTTAAACTTTCCAACGAGAAAATTTAGCAAAAATTCAACAAAATATGACAAACATTGATTAGATTTGAGAGAGAATTTTTTTTTTTTTTTAAGTATTAATAAGGACGAGATGTCCATCGCCAAAGCGAAAAAAAGTACAAGAGAAGAAGGAACCGAACCCCTATTACTACATTAGAGAATACAAAACTAGAGCCCAAATGAGCAACTAGTCCCCAAACAAGTAGCCTAACCCCAACTTAACTGAAGAGACCTAAGATGCAAACATGTAATGTGACCTATCAGTGATCCTATTTACATTAATACATACATTTTGAAAAATACTACTGTTTCTAGCCTCCCACACAGCAGCGCATATAGCAAACAGCACAAAAAACCAATAAGCTTTCAAAGGACCCATGTATTCTGATAACCAGGAAAGAGTGTTCATGCTGTTAGGAGGACTAGGTATGGCTGGAAGGTGTTGCTACCAAGAGGACCATACAGCCTTCAGAACCTTGAACTCCCAAAAGAGATGACGGACATCATCCTCGACAGCCCTACACAGACAACAAGAGGAAAGGGATAAATACCAGCTAGGAAATTTCTTCTGGATTTGAGCAGTACAGTTTAAGCGTCCTAGCATAATTAACCAGGCTAGGACTTTAGTTTTAATAGGTATTTTGGCTTTCCAAATAGGCCTAGGATTACCCCCTTGGGGAAGGCCAAGATAATTCATAGGCCACTTCGACACAAATACTCCGAAGATTTTTGCTTTCCAAATAGGATCCAGGATTACCCCCTTGGGGAAGGCCAAGATACTTCATAGGCCACTTCGACACAAATATTCCGAAGATTTTTGCTGCTTGTTCCATTCCTTCATCAGTGATGTTAACACCAGCCACTTGACTTTTAGGGAGATTTATTCTCAGCCTGGATATGAGAGAGAAGCTTTCTAGAGCCAAGAGGAGCATTTTTCAGCTCGTTGGATCATTATGCAAGAAGAAAAGGGCATCATCAATGTACAGAAGATGGGATAAGATTTTTTTTTAGCCGCCTACCTCAAAAACTTGGAGCCCAAACTACCTGGCCTTTTGGGGAATTCCATGGAGGCTATCCGCAACTAAGTGATGTACAAGAACATTGAAAGCGAGTCACCTTGCCTCAGACCCCGAGAGGCAATAATCTTCCCTCTTGGCTTGCCATTCATGAACACTAAATAGGATACTTTTGAAATGCAGCCTGCTATCCAGCGACACCGTCTCTCTCCAAAACCCTTCTTCTTTAGCACATATATAAGGTAATTCCAGCGTACTGAATTATACACCTTAGAGAAGTCAACTTTTATTACCAAGCCTTCTTTGTTTCTTACTCTGTAATCCTCCACCGCCTCATTTGCCGCCAGAATGGTGTCAAAGATGTGTCGTTGTTTAACAAATCCCATTTGATTCTCTAGTATTGTGAACTGAATCACCTCCCTGAGACGCCTCACCAGGATTTGAGCAATGATTTTATACAAACTAGTTACTAGGCTGATCGGCCTATAATCTTCAACCTTCTCCAAGATGTTCTTCTTAGGATCAGTAGGATATATGTCTCATCGACACATTTGTTGCAAATACCCGTAGAATAGAATTCCTCCACTGTACGGACAGGGCCGGCCCCGAGGTGGGGCCCAAAGGGCAACGGCCCTGGGCCCCCGTCGCCCTTGGGGCCCCTTATTTTTAGGAACCCATGTATATATATAATTAAAAAAAATTATAAATTAATTTAACCATTATTTTTGGGGCCCCTAATTGTCGTTTTGCCCTGGGCCCCCGATATTATTGGGCCGGCACTGTGTACGGATGATTTCTTCCTTTAACAGGAGCCAATTTCTTTGATAAAAGAGCATGGTAAATCCATCAAGACCTAAAGCCTTCTCTCCATCACAACTAAAAATCGCATCCTTCACCTCCTCCTCCGCGAATGGCCTCTCCAACCATTGTTTCTGCTCTTCCAAGATGGGGCACCAATCGATCTCATCAATGGCCCATTGCGGACCACTACTATCCGAATATATTTTTGTGAAATAAGTAATAATAAGCTGCTAAATCTCCTTTTTATCCTCCATCATGTTCCCGCCATCCCCCTTAATTTTAGTTATGAATGCTCTCGCTCGACGAATTGACAATAATTTGTGAAAGAATTTGGAGTTGATATCCCCCTCCCTAGCCCACTTCACGCAACCTTTCTGTCTGGCCTTCTTGTTAAGTCTATTCTCAATAGTAACTAATTGCTACAGAACTCGAGCCCTATTTTTCTTTATCCCCCTGTGTATTTAGGCCATGCACTATTCTACGATCAAGCTCCTGAAGCTTGACAGACAACTCCTGTTTAGTTTTAATATCAGCGTTCGAAAAGTCCTACTCCACTCTTTTAGATCTACCTTCAACTGCTTAAGCTTCTGCATAAATCTGTCCCCTAGCCAACCTCCAATGATCGGTTTATTCCACCAAGTACCCATGTTACTCTCAAAGTCTTTCTTGTTGAGCCAGGAATGCTCAAATCTGAAAGGTATCGGACCCCAGCATCGTGGTTGAGTGTCCAAGAGAATAGGCCAATGGTCTGAGGTGCTTCGCTGGAGGGTAGTACATTGACTATCCAGGAAGAGATCATCCCATTTAGCATTAACAAGAAAACAATCCAGTCTTGAGAGGGTCGCTTGTTCACAGTTATTGGACCATGTGAACTTCGCATTCTGAAGCTCGATATCTCTCAATTGGAGCTCATTGATAAGATCATCAAATTGTTTCATGACAGAGGACGTGAAAGGACAATGACTCTTCTCCTTCATACATCTAATAGCATTAAAATCCCCACCTATACACCATGGGCCAGAAAGCATCGATGAAAAAGCGGCCAACTCGTCCCAGAAGGCTTCTTTATCCTTGTTAGAGCATGGACCATAAACGGACGTAAACCACCAACAAATATTCCTTGGCTCATGAATGCAGATCGATAGAGAATAACAACCAGTAAAGTAGTCGATAACTTCTATCTGACGGCCATCCCACACCACCAAGATACCCCTTGTTGTCCAGTCGCAAGAAGGAAAGTCCACTTACTAAATCTCTTCCTCCAAATTTGACCCATAAATTCTAAACCCCAACACCTGCCTCTCCCTTTAATCCGAGTCCTCTAACTGGAATGGCTTTATATCAATCTCCTTTAGAAATCGAGCTACACGATCCACTCCGGCATCTTCATTCTGAGCCCATTCTAATTGGGGCTCCTTTTGCAAAGTCGTTTTTATTTGACGGTTCACCGACTTTTAGCTCTGTTCCTGACCACGCCCGACTCGTTCCTCTACTATTGGAACCTATAATCTCCTGCGTCAATAGATGGGGAAGGGATTCGAATGATAGAACGTACCTTAAGATTCCAGAGCCTATCGTTGGTGCTAAACAGTTCGAAATCTATTCCTTCTCCTTTGGCCATCTCGTTTGGCCACGTGGAGTGGAGAAGGGAGTTCCTGGGACAAATTCATCAAGCTCGGAAGAGTGATCAGTTAGCATCTTTTCCTTACCTTTGCTTTTGTTTGGGCTTACCGAGTCTGTCTTGGGCCTACTTCCCAGCGTAGATTTTAAAAGTGGGCTTCTCCATTCGCCTTCTCGGGCTACACTTGTCTCCGGGTTCTGACCCATACTTGCTAGGCCCCGCTTCGTGTTGTTGGCTCTACATCCTCAACCCAGGCCCATCCGTCTTTGGGCTAGGTTCTTGCTCAAGGAGTTCAGGCTCCTCCACAACTGAATCCAACTACTCGACCTGCTGCGCAATTCTTGGTGGCCCATTTTGGTTGTTGTCCTGTTCCAGCTCCCTTCCTTCCACTGCGATTGCTTTCTTTTCCAACTTGTATGGCCCCGAACCTCACCTTCCACCCTACTCCGACTAGCCTTCGTTGGTCAACGGCGATGCTGCACTGTCTGTTCAGTCACATCATTCTCATCCTCCTCCTCCAACTCTTCCGGCCTCTGTCATTTCGCCTTCCTCGACGGACAGCCCTTCTTTTAAGCCTTCTTAGCTTTAGCCGCCCTCTTTGTCTTCTTTTGATCCGCTTCTCTGGCTTCTTCCACCTCCTTGCATCACGTTTTATGAAGATCATGCAGCCGTAACTCCGTTACTCCATCGTCATCATAGAGATCTCCAGTTCCATCAGTAGGAATCCCGTATGCAAGCCCCTAACTTTTATGAAGGCTAGCTCACACAACTTGCTCGCGAGAGTGTCTTCTACTATATCCAAGAGCACCCCACATTCTTCAGCTACTTGCCTGATGAATAATAAGCTCCACTTCTCTGCCAATATTCCTTTAATGCAACTGTTTTTGCATGCAATCTTTCGCTGCTCCCACAACTCGAAGTCATGCCATTTCTCTACACGAACTTCAATCCCAAACTATGGGTGAGGGGGACCTAGAAGTTTAGACATTCCTTCACCATTCCAGCTTTGTATTATCGCTGTAGCTACGTTGATCACCATCAAGTGTGGATCTGTAACACCCTGACCCCCGCATGTTAACTTGGACTTAACCATTTGTGGACATAACCACTGTTGCATCCACTGTTATAACAATTGTCGCAACAGTGAACTTAACCATGGGCCGGGTCCTATGTTACTTTACAAATGACACACACTTGACTTTCTACTCCCAATATCCCTTGTTTTAAATGTAAATACTAAACAAGGCTACATTAAAGA
>JAJIYU010017894.1:0-11449 GCA_030144865.1 Tinospora cordifolia | reverse complement strand
ATGCATAAATGCTTCTTTACTGTATTATATGATGCTATAGATTCGGGTTTAAACCCTAGAATTAGTAGAATTGAACTCTTTATTTATTTTTTATTTTTATTTATTTTATTTGGCAACCAATGAAAGGGGAGGATATATATAAGTAAAAAGAGAATGAATATGTTATCTTAATGTATATTATATTAATTCATTTATATTTTTAAGCTCGTCAACACTATGCTTGATGGCCTTATTTTGAGAGATTTAAAAAAAAAAT
Organism: Tinospora cordifolia; assembly: GCA_030144865.1. Lineage (NCBI taxonomy): Eukaryota > Viridiplantae > Streptophyta > Magnoliopsida > Ranunculales > Menispermaceae > Tinospora > Tinospora cordifolia. The sequence continues at coordinate 11,193 of JAJIYU010017894.1, read as the reverse complement.
ATTTTTCGGGAAAGAGCTTCTTAAAATATACATTTTGAAAATTTAGTATCTCAGAAAAAAAAAAAAAAAAAAAAAACAGGTTCTTTCTACTGTTAGTGCTTAACAACATCAATATTAATTGTCAACTAGGGTAGAAAATCTCACCACAATTACGTGTAAGACACCATTTTCTGTTAAAGCCTGATGAATGACTCCAATATATTGACTATTCCGTATGATGGAAGAAAAAAAAATAAAAAAAATAATGAATTTAACTCATGAGGGTTGTCCAGCTGATAATTAGAAATTAGCGGACACCACAATGTTGCAGACCAATCAACCATCCTGGTGTGATTATTTGAGCTCCGTTTCAAAAATTAAAACTATCTTTATTTCATTTTCATTTTTGTCTTAGAAAATATAAACAATTGAGTTTTGTTCTGCAATCTATAGTTGTTTTTTTTTTTTTTTTTGTTTAAATAAAACTGTAGTTAGACAAATTTTTAAAGAAAAGATATTAGAGTGGACATATATGGTATAAAGATGGCTATTATGACATGAATATTATTTTCATTTGAAAACAACAAAAAATAACTTAACTCATTGGGTCAAGTTATCCGGTATTCAAATTACACGCTGTTGATGTTGTGGTTATTCATTCTAAATTCCTAACCATTTATAAATGTACAAAATAGTTAAGAATTATATTAAAAAATAATTATGAAATGTCAAAAAAGTGGAAACAAATCTGCATGGTTTGCTTTGTTATGTTGACTAAGGTTCGATGTAGGGTTAAAGCTCTTTCCAAATATTAATGAGCTAGGGTTATTGCTGATGGGACAAGACATGTGAAGGATTTCTTGAACAAGAAAGCTAGCTAGGGTTTGCATCTTTGGTCGGTCTCCTTTCTGTCCCCTATCTCTTTCAATTCTTAAGCAATCCCACTTCATGGTCACCTGCCACCACTCTACATAATTCTTCTTTATTTCATTCCCACCTACTTTGGACCCTCCACATGCTTTATATGTATATCCAAGAATATTCTAATCTTTTTTTTTACTTTTGATCTTTCATGATGATAATTATTTTATGATCAAATTGTATGAATTAATTATATTATGTATATATTAATATATTGTTAATCAGTCTAGTATTATTTTCACATTTAATTTCTTATATTGCACATTATTTTTAAATACCCATGTTCACATCCAAAAAATGTTTGTAAAAAAGCTGGTGGCAGCATAAGATGGCCTTAGCACTCAGCGTTAGTATAACATAATTATTATTACTTATTCATTAATTATATTGGAGAAGGGGCTTGTCATTAACATTACCTGGAACCTTGCGTATTTAACATTACTTATTTTTATTTATTTCTTCTGTGGGGAAGAGGGAGGGATATTGAATTAATATTATCTGACTGATTAGCTCTTGATCAGCTGCTCCTTAAAAAATCAAAGATAAATTTATCTACAACATATCTGAAATTTTAAATGAGGCCTCTAAGAACAAGCATTACGCAGAAAATAACACAGTCGGCTCATAGATTACAGGGGTATTATTATAATCAACAATCAAAAAAATTAAACTTGCTAATTAAGTAAGAAATCTTAAATATTTTTGTAATATAATTATTTAGTTATTGGAATAGAAAGGAAATATTGGAAACATGCATGCATGCATGCAAGAGAAATGATGTCGAGGAAGACTTTGTGGCCAAAATAGAAAACAAAATAATTGGTTATTACATACGCTAGAGTCGCGCACAAAGGGGTAGTAGTCTTAGGTGCACGAGACTGTTGCTATGATTATCTTAGCATGATCCCACAGTGGAAAGATGAGCAGAAACATTTATTAAGTAAGAAGTTAATCTACCAAAAGTGGAAGCTGGTCCTTTGCTCCTAGTGGTTTCATGTCCATTTCGGTAGCTGTTTTGGGAGCATGGCTTCATGGCCTTTGCAGGCTTTAAAACGTATGTATTAGTCTTCTCTTTAATGCTAGCAAAGTCAGAGAAATCAAATTTAAAAGAAAATTATTGTTTTAACTAACATATTCCATGAGATATAACAGCAAAAGAAATCAGGAGAAGTAAGATAACCTTTTTTTTTTTTTTTTAAATACTCGGGAAAGCATATGACTTCATCGAATTAATGGCCCTTTTTAGAAGGGCATGGAAAAAATGGGCTTCCATTTTAGGTGGATGAGCATTATCATGAGATGTGTGGCCACTGTCTTCTCACGGATTATAATCACTGGCACTTTATGGGGCCTCATTATACCATTAGAGGACTCAGGCAAGATGATCTGAAGTCATAATGGTCATCTTGAGGGCCTAAGGATAGGTAGAACGAGCCCTTCTCTCTCTCATTTATTTATTTTTCTTGATAATTGCTTAATATTATATGTAAAGCAAATGCTACTTTGGCTGTGAAATCTATTCTCAATTCTTTTCAGTAGGCATCATGTCAAGAAATTGACGTTGCCAAATCTTCTATCTTTTTTGGCCCAAGTGTTAGTGAGGAAACAAAGGGAGGTCTTTAAAAGTAGTGTAGATATTAGTAGTTGGGCCCTCCACCTAAAATATTTGGGGCTTCTGTCTATCAACCACAAGAGTAATTATAATTAGATGTTCCAGTACATCAAGTAAAAGAATTGGAGGAGATTACAATAGTGGCAATCCCAACTATTTTCTATAGGTGTGAGAAAAATTTTAAGGCAGTGGCTTAGGCTCAATAAGTGTTCCCTATGAGGTATTCAAAATGCCCAAGTCTCTCTCAAATCAAGTGAATGCGGTGATGCAAGATTTTGGTGGGGAGGTATGGAACAGAAAGGAAAAATTCATTGAAAAAAATGTTTCAAGGTGTGTTGTGCCAAAGACTAGGGGTAGGTTGGGGTTTACAGCCTTGGATTACTTTAACAAAGGCTCTTCTAGCAAAGTAAGGTTGCAAGATTTTGGACAACTAGTCTTCCATGGTATCTTGGGTCTTGAAAGCCAAATACTCTCATAACTCCGCTTTCTAGCTAACTAGAGCAAGAATGAAGTTTTTCCATATTTGGAAAAACATTTTGTGGGGACATGGATGTCCAAGAAAAAGTATGAGATGGCCGGCCCAAGCTAACTTTTTGGGAAGCTCATTTCTATGCACTCTTGGCTTAACTGGCCTATCATCCGTAGAAGGTATTCTTTCATTTCCTAGTCTGCCAAAAATAGATAACAAATTTATATCTTCAAAGATTAATGGCTACTAAGGCCAAGTAGTTTCAAGGTTATCTTCCAGCACGAAAGGCTTACTGTTAGTTGTATTGCATATTAACATTTACATTTATATTTTATACATATTTTGCATTAGTTAAATAGAAAATAGGATATATTTATTTATAATTAGGTGCATGAGCATTTATAAGAGCATTGCATGTATTTATACATTTTGAAAATGTGATGACCTACATTTTTGACATCGGATTGACGGATCCGACATTTATATACTGCATGTATTTTCTAAAATTTTAATGAGAAAATACAAAATTTTTCTCAATTTTTTTCAATTTCGGATTAATTATTAAAAAAATAAAAATAATTTGAGAAAATACAATTTTAAGGAGAAAACACATGAAAATATTAGAAAAATATGTTTTCTTGAGGAAAATAACCTTTAGGATTGATTTATGAATTTTTAGAACAATTATCAGATTTTTAGAATAATAAATTTAATTTTTGGGTGAAAAATATAATTTTTAGAGAAATTATTAAATTTTTAGAGAAAATAATTAAATAAATGATGAAATGGTGTATAATATTGGCATTTTAATGGAAAATGATGAAATGGACAATTTTTAATAATTTAGGCAAAATGTGAAATTTTGGTATAAAATACACATATTGCAAGTGTGTGTATGTGTAGGAAAAAAAATAATTAATTAAAAAAATATTATATAGGGACCTGGGCTGACCCAGGCGCTGGGCCTGGGCAGGCCCACATGCCCATTAACAAGGGTCCAACCCCCCCTTGTTTGTCTTTTATGCGAGAATTTTCGAATTTTAAGTGATTTTTGACCAAATTTTGGGAATTTTTCTAGCCACCAAACTATGGGAACCAATGGTATTTGAATCCATGGTTTTAGCCATCACTTCATGGCCTCCAATTTGGCCAATGAAGGCTGCCAACTGGGCATCCAACATGTGATGTTAAGTGTCACCTGAAAGCCACATGTCATCCACACCTTTGCTAAGCAAGCACCCCCATGCAACAAAAAGGCCTTCTTTGAGCTCAATTCCAGAATTTTCAGATTCTGTAACCAACTTTCAAGCTTAGAACTCCCTCAATTCTCAACTAAATCCAGCAAACTATAGCTTGATTTGAAGCTTGTACTACCCCCTACGAAGTTCCACAAGTGGTTTGCCCAATCTTGGAGCCATCTGAAGCAGAAATCATTAAGAAGAGGGCTATCCACACTGTTTAAACCCAGAAAAATCAGGAAGTGTGTGCTGGAACCATCTTTGGAGCCTTGGACCTTGGCCATTTCCAGTTCCTTTTTGATGGTAAAATGGTTCACTTCCCTCATTTTCGCATGTACTTTGATCTCCAAGAGTCAGAGAATGAAAAATAGGGCCTTGTATATGATTTTAGGACCCTTGAAGTTGATTACTTACTCACTGTCACAATTGTGTAACAGAGACAGTTGGAGCAACCTTGGAAAAGTTCACTCTTGAACCACTCTAGGCACGTTCCTGAGGTAAAAGTCCATCATTCTACTCCTTATCATGGGTATTCAAGTGTCCAAGTGGTAGCAACTAGAAACTGTAAGGTTTAATGTGTTTTATAAGTCACTGTCGCTAACTGGTAGACATATTGTTGCAACAATGCCGACAGAAAGAGTTTGAAACCAGAATAAGAGCTATATTCAGGACACCTTAAGACACCCTTTCGAGCTGGAACCAAAGGCATTGTAGACCCCATAGTAGAGGTTCCAGGAAGGTATAAAGACTTGACCTTGAACTCTTGTGGATGTGTCTTGTTATACATGCAAATATGCCATGATTGTAGGGTGCTAGAATAGATTTCTTGTGTTCCTCAGAATATAGCAGAATATTGGTGGAATGATAGACATGTTTTTGATGTTGCATGTCACCGATTTGAAGTGTTTGTGATTAATGGATGTGTTATGACCTGTAAACTGCAACTAGACACAAGGAACAACCCATAGAATGGTGATTTAATGAGGGTAAAGAATACTAGAAAGATAGTAGAATCTGTGAACCTAGAAATTTCCTACAATCTGGCTGAAATTTCTGAGATAAAACTTACTAACCAAACCATGACAGATTGAGCTGAGATTTGGTGGAGAGACCCTTAGATATGTCTAGAAGTTGCCTACAAAATTGCAGGACATTCTGATATGAGTGGCTAGGTTAATTAAGGCAAACAGTCATTGCCTATCACAGGGTATACGAGATCTGCGCAATTTCTATTATCATACTTAGAAACCCTAGTAAATGAGGTCCAGAAATTATGATTTAAAATTCTGGGAAAGCTTTAGGAAGTCTAGAACAGTTATGCAAAGTTTGGTACAAATCCGAGGAGCGGATTGCTCGCAGAAAAATTGGAAAAATGGTTGCGCAGATAGGGCCATAGGTTAAGGTTTGTGCCTAAGTAATGGGAATTGGGAATATTGACCCTTTTTGGCCCAATTGACTCCAAGAAGACCAGAATTGACCCTGTGTGACTCTGTTGACCAGCTAGGTCAGCAAATGATAAGTTGACTAGGGTTGACCAAGATTGACCGAGGCCAATCAAATGGACTTAGTAACTAAGGGAAAGTGAACGAACGTAGGGGACTATCCTTGACTAGGTCAAGTAATTGATTAACCAATGATGTAGAATTAGAGTGAGGCAAGTTCCATATTAATGTTAAGAAGTTGCGTTGGTTTCGCATGACCAAGTGATAGCGAGACTCGACCGGTCGCGAGAGGAGTCCCGGGAGCGAAACATCCTTGTGAGTAGTGTTTTCTAACTCATTTCTTAGAGCTTGTTATTCTGTGCATTATGAAAATGAGATTACATATTGTGATGAATCTGCATTCTTTTAAATGGGTTTTAATGAAAAGTGCACCAAGTCTCGAGGTCCGAGAGTACAGGGTTAGGGTGAGTTGTGTCGATCTCTCATAGAACCTCGAGAGATGACCACCTAGCACAAAGTGCTCGCCCAGGGGGTTCTGTGGGCCTACGACGATGGCAATGACAATAAGACCTAATCGGACCGTCACTATAAGGCAATGACAATAAGTCCTGGTTGGTCGTTACGATGATGGCAACAACAATAAGACCTAATCGAAGACGACACGATGCGCCTAACTATCTGCAACCCGCTCGAGTGATTTTTAATCGCCTCGGAGAGCTTGCGAGCCTTGGCAAATGTTTTCATTATTTAACTATTTTTTTTAAGGTGCACAACTGCATTATGAATTTAAATTGTGTTCACTGTTGCATTCACTTGCATAATGCTATTGCTTATGCATCCATGCACATGTTTTAATTGTGGAATACTTGTTTTAAGTTTGAATTAGACTGCATTACTCACTGAGCCACCGTAGACAATTAGGCTCACTACTCTAACTTTTCAAGTTCTTCAGCAACGGATAAGGGCAAGGGAGTAGTTATCGCGTAGGGTTACACTCTCTTACTCTAATTGGTAGGTTTTCTTCGCATTTCTTTTTGTTTTGTGTTTTGAGAGGTAGAGCCATGTATAAGGAGTAGTTATCGCGTAGGGTTACACTCTCTTACTCTAATTGGTAGGTTTTCTTCACATTTCTTTTTGTTTTGTGTTTTGAGAGGTAGAACCATGTATAGGAGTAAGGAAAGCTTGTATATCGCGTAGGGCTACACATGTTGTAATGACCTATTTTGGATAAATATCAAGCCTTATTGGTGTTCATGTGTTAAATATCGCGTAGGGCTACACACGATGGGCTACACAAGCATTGCATACTAACATTTACATTTATATTTTATACATATTTTGCATTAGTTAAATAGAAAATAAGATATATTTATTTATAATTAGGCGCATGAGTATTTATAAGAGCATTGCATGTATTTATACATTTTAAAAATTTTAAGATGATTTTTATGTATTTATAATTGTGATTTAATGTTCGAGAAAGGTCTTTTATTGTTTGTGTAGGTTTAGATTAATTGAGAAGATGTATACACAAGAAGGAAGAATGAAACATAAAACCCAAAGCAAAGCCCACCCAACATATACAAAATGTGCAGCCCAACATCCACTTTGGTCCACACCCACCTTGGTCCAGCCCATTTGAGCATGAATGAAGCATGAGATTTGGGATAGGGGTGTTGATCAACCCTATCAACCCGACCAACCCACCCAACCCGAACTTTTTGGGTTGGTTTGGGTTGGGTTGGCTTTTAAAATGCCTAACCCGAAGGGTTTGGGTTGAGTTGCGGGTTGAATACTTAAAAATTCGAACGTAACTGACCCAACCCAATCTTAGTTATTCTTCTTTTTTAATTATAAATGCTTTTCAAAATAAATGAAATAAGTTTTTAAAATATTTTTATTATATACAAATGATAAATTTATAAGTAACTATTTAAATTGATATGATTGTTTATGTTATATCAAATCTTCTTTCTATATAAATACTATCTATTATTTTCAAAAACTAATAATAATTATTTTTTCTTTTTACAAAATCATAGATTTCTCACTAGAAGAATTTTAATTTGAAAGATGACATAATTAATTTTTACGAATGTTAAATTTATGTAAATCAAAATAATAAGAAGATTTCAAAAATAATATTATTTTTGTATGTATAATGAGTTAACTATAAATTATAATTAAAAATAAATATATAGAAAAATTTTAATTTAATAGTTCTTTTGTAACGAAAACATTAAAATATAATAAAAAAAATATTGAATTAAAGCCAACCCGATAAACCAACCTAACCCAAACCGAACCCGAACTATTTGGGTTGGGTTGAGTTTAACCATAGATTGGTTTGGGTTGGGTTTGAACTTTTTTAACCCGAAGTATTTGGGTTGAGTTGTGAGTTTACTCTAAATCCGACCCAACCCAACCCATGTACACCCCTAATTTGGGATGACAAAAATGTGAATATATACAAAATTCAAGGCACGACTGGAATAAGAAAAAGGTGTGAAGTGTGAAACAAAATTCAATGGCAAAGATGGTAATCATGCAAGAAACACCATGGGTCGACTGTCACGAAATTAGGGGTGAGAAGTGTGTACGTAATTGGCAATGGCAAGTTGGTAATTAAGGTGTTAAACTGAAGGGCATGATTGGAAGGAATTTGAGGTATAATTGTGGCACAAATTTGAAATGGTAGATTGTGTAAATAGAAGGAAATACTCATGGGCACGACTGAAAATATTAGGATTAAACGAAAATTAATATGCAATAGGATTTTGTAGTCCAGTTTTGATTATAACTTATAGTTAGGGCATAATTAGGAGTTTACAATGCCTATACAAAGTGCTAGCAAGTAGTTTTTGTTTTTCAATTCAATTTATTATTCGAGTTTTGAAGCAGTAGATGGCCACTGAGAGCGAAGAACAAAAGAAACCAAAATCGAAGAACAAAAACTAAAGAACAAAATCAAAGCCAAGTCTAATATATCATTACTTTATTCAATTCTTTGTTTGGTATTCTCTTAAATATGTCTGACTAAATATTTTAATTTCTAAAACGTAATTTAGATTATAAAATCATTTGATTTTTATTTTAATTAATTTATTTTGAGGTATTGTTTTATATTTTGTATTCTTAAAGCTTTTTATTGATTGACCACCTATAAAATTGATTTCACATTATTGAACTAACTCAGAAAAGAGGTTCAATAATTGAAAAATCATAATATGGACCTATATGAATCAACTGACTGGGAGGTTGTTGATTCTATAGGATGTCGCACGTGATTATTATGTTTATTGCATTAGTTTATTGACTGTACGCCTCGGGAGAGAGTATTAAGCAATTTAACTGATAGGATCGAGTTGCCTCGGGAGAAGGTTTTGATTATAGTGTTATCGATAGATTGTAATCTAGATTATCTGATCTAGATCTAAAATCTTAGATTGAATCAATCTGATGATAAGGTTCAATTAGATGATGATTTAGGATAAGATCTATTTAGATATTGGATAAAAACAAAATTAGGTAATTTGAGTTAATCTGTGATTGAGATTACCACATAGTTTAGAATTCTATGGAGTTTAAGAAAAGTGTCTAGCTAAGTCTATAAATAGACTCTATGGGTTCAATATGTATTCAATTCAGTTCAGTAGAAAGTAATAAAATTTGGGTAGAGGTTTTTATTCCAATAGTGGTATCAGAGCAAAAGATCCACGTTGTGATTAAAGAGGTGGCATTATCACTGTTTACGATTTTAAACAGTGAATATACTGTTCTCGGATCGTCAACTTCTTGCCGTGATTGCTATTGCTATACCAAATCGCTGCACTAGTTTCGTACTCGTTCTGCTCGTGCTGGTTCGTGAAGTAGCCGATAAAATTATCGCTGAATTCGGAGTGCTCTATTCGTTGCTAAAATCCATCCTCTGCATTGCTGAACACTGAAAAAAAAGAGAACGCAATTTTTCCTGTGCTCTGTTCGTTTTGGTTGCATTGCTGCAAACCAAAAAAAAAAAAAACAAACTGCGTTGCTGCATTCTGATTGTTCCTCTACTATTGCCGAGATCAATGTTGCAATCCCTCTATTCTCCGCCTCAATCGGGATTCCCCTTCTAGATACCGAATTGCTTGATTAAGTTTGCTGCAAGTCTTTTTCTTTTCTGGGTTGCTGGAAACTGGAAACACGCAATCTTCTTCTGCTTTGTTGCTCATCGCCTGCGTTTGGCTATCAACTCTTCTATTCTATTTGTTTTTGCATTGCTGCAAATTTAAAATCAAGAACATTGTTCCATGCTGCGTTGCTGCTAACCGATCGAAACAAAGAAGAAAAGAAGCAGTCTGCGTAAAGAAGAAGAAGGCTACTGCTTCTCTGCTCAGGCCCACGCTCACCGGATTGCAAGACGTTCCTGCTGCCATTTGCATCTAATCAGCTGCTTGTCGCTGTCTCATCGCTGATCGTCAGCTTTCTTGTCTCCACCAGCCGCAGTCCTGCTTGTGTTTGCATCGCACTTGCTCAGTAAAAACAACCATGCTTATGTGTTGCTCGACGTCGTGAATTCAGCCAGCCGACGCGTTCTGTGCTGCTATACACCAGAAAACAGAGCATTCCTGATCCGATTTGCTCTGTTCTACTGCTGCTTCATTGCTAGCTGTTCTTGCTGTCGTTCGCTGCTGAAACAGATCATAGTTCGCCTCTCATCCGTTGCTGCTTCGTTGCTCTGAAGCTCGCCACCAACAGTCGCACGACCGAAACAGTGAAGTAGAAGAAGACATCGAAGCAAAAAGAAAGGAAAGAAGAAGAAGACGGGCCGAAAGAAAGAAAAAAAAGGAGGTAAGTGAGCCGATCGAAAAAAAAAGAAGTGAAAAAAAAGAGTTGCAAAAAAAAAGGGGAATTAAAAGAAAAAAAAAGTTGCAGCATATTTAAAAAAAAAGAGAAAAAAAGAGGAGGAGAAAAAAATTATGGCTTTCAATAGCAATTCTCATCAACCGTCGCTTCCTACTTTTGATGGTAAAAAGTACGATCGATGGAACAAGCAGATGAAGACTCTTTTTGAATATTAGGAATTATTGGATATTGTAGAAAATAGGTTTGTTGATCCAGGTGAGAACGTATCGGCTAATCAACGTGATACGGTACGTGAAAATAGAAAAAAGGATAAAAACGCGTTATATTTTATCCTTCAAACCTTCGATGATGTTGCCTTTGAAAAGGTACAGAGAGCTGCTACAGCAAAAGAAGCACGGGATACCTTAGAGAAGTCCTACAAAGGTGCAGACAAAGCCAAAAAAGTACGTCTTCAGAGTCTGAGACGTCAGTTCGAGTTGCTTCAGATGGAAGATGCGGAGTCTATTGAGACTTATATTAACCGAGTACAGGTCTTGGTTAATCAGATGAAAAGTTATGATGAAAGGATCGAAGAAGTAACAGTAGTTGAAAAGATACTTCGTTCCCTAACCATGAAGTTTGAGCATATCGTCGTTGCTATTGAAGAATCTAAAGACCTCTCTATACTAACAGTTGATGAGTTGA